>PVKA01010772.1:50961-63422 GCA_004027165.1 Ctenomys sociabilis
CCATAGGGAGTTATTCAAAGAAATTGTCGACCATATCCATTTACAGCTCAGCTTAATATTATGGGCTCACGATGTATACTTCATTTTTATACTTTTATACTTTTCTGCTGGATGGTTAAGACCTAGGTAGATCAAAACTTATATACCAACACATGAACTTTATATTTCCTATGTGGTCATTGAAGTCTTCTCAGGGTTTTTTTGATAGGTGTAGACAAAGGAAGGGTTGTAGAAAGAAAAAATCATGATGTGTGTGTATAGACAGTACAGTTGGGATAGATATCACTATGCTTCTACATAATTCTATGATAGGCAAGATCTGCACTATTGGTGGTTGGACAGGATAGTATGTCGGCTTTTAGTGCTATGGTCATCCACTAGGTAAATAATTATTGAATTTTTGATATAATTCATCTATAAAAAAACCTGTAAATATAATATCATGTATGCACCTTGTACAATACCAAAACATTATGAAAACAGTTTGCAGTGTATTAATTCATCGACTCTGTATGGTTAAGGTGTTTTGAAACTGTCTGATTGACATTTGTATTTTAATAAAATAAAAATAAATGGAAAAAAAAATTACTACATCTGCAGATGGAGAAAAGTCCCTGCTTGCCTCCCAGCTGCGGATGTCCTGGGGATGAGTCCCTACATGCCTCCCAGCAGCAGGTGTCCTAGATAGCTCAGCTGAAACAGCCAGTTCCCGGAACCACAAGACCCTTCCAAGACTTACCCTCCCCGATTCCTGCACCATCCAATTATTGTAAAGGTCAATATAAACTGTCCTATCCTTTCAAATATCAGCCCAGCTAACACATGCGATTGGCTTCTGTATACCCCGCTTGCCGCTTTCCCGCCCAAAAGTACTATATAATCCCGAGTGATCGAAGGCTTGGGGTCGCCACGGCCCAGTTGCTTGGTGACCCTGTGCCGGCACAACTTCTAAAATAAAATCCCCTTGCTTTTGCATGAAAAAAAATAAATAAATAAAAAATAAAGCATCTCTGTACCGCAGCATCGTTACTACCAAAGCACACACACTTAGGATTTTATTTGATCTGCACAGATTTCACAAGCAATAATAGGGCTAATGAGATAGCTCAGTGGACTAAGTGCCTGCTTAGGCAAGTGCAGGGATGGGGTTCGATCCCTGGCACCACATGGGGCACTGGCTCTGCCACCCCCCCCAGGCACGCTGAGCCAGCCATCAAGGCGTTGTGGTGGCATGGACCTGTAATCCCAGCACTGGTGAGGCTGAAAACAGCTGGTAGGTACACTATAAATCCAAGATACATAGTGAGACCCTGCATTAAATACATAAAAAAAAAAAACCCAAAAACAGTAATAGTGAATAATGCGAGGGCCAGTAATGTACAAATAGCTCAGCAGATTAAAGCAAACAGGTGCGGGGGCCAGGGCTTCAATCCCTGGGCCTGCCTTCCAGGACTGCGACTGAGATGGCGTGGTGGCACGCGCCTGTAATTCCAGCACTTAGGAGGCTGTAATTAGGAGAATCACTATGACTCTAATTTAGTAGTGAGACCCTGAACACCCTCTAGACCCTTCCCTAAAATACAGAAAAAAAATAGTGAATAATGCCACTGGATAGGTAGAATCTGGAACTTTATTTGATGAACCTTAGCATTCAGGTGAATAATTTAGGGAATTTTCAGTGAAAATAGGAAGAATCCTGCTTTTTCTAATTCAGCTCTCTCTCTCTCTCTCCAGCTTACAAATGAGGCTTATTAGTGAAAAATGACAGAAATATGAATTTCCTTTGCCCCAGACAAGTCATCCTCATCCTGGAGAGATGGGGCAGGGGAGCCAACAGCAGGCGTCGGGTGGTCCGATTCCTACCTTAAGCCTGCTATGAGCCACCTCTACTTGGTTCTTGGACCTGAGTAACTTAAAATGAGAAAAGAGATGATTTCCTTCATTCACTGGCTGGTTAAGAAGATAAAATGAAATCATGGACACAAAGCATTTGTAAACCATAAATCACTACACAAATATAAAGATGAAGTCAGGACTGAGAGAGAAAGAGGGCCTATTTTTCTCTGAACTCCTAGACTCTAAGGCCAAGCACTGTGCTGCATAGTTTAACTCTACTCCATTTAAACATCGCCTAACTCAGCTGAATATTATTATGTTCATTTGAACCATAAAATAATTTCAGTGTTTTCTAGCATGAAAACATACCTGTTCAGAAAATAATGCAAGCATCTCACTCCATTGGATTTGCCATGGCTAGCACTATAAATTCTCTTCAGATGCCTCTTTCCTTTGCCTCTAGAAATGAAATATTACAGATGTAGTTAAAGCATTCTTTTCAACTCTCCTTGCATTCATGTGCCTATTCTTCATGAGTATTTCTCCTATGAATAACTTTGTTCACTGTGTGTATGCACTCTTAAAAATTATACAGAATGCTTTTAAAATTTGTGCAAAATGTAACCAATACTTTATGCTTTCTTCCCTATTTTCATCATGTGTTTAATTAGCCCTGTTGATAATTGTGTTCATGTTTATTTATTTTGACTGCCATATATTAGTCTAGTATTATTTGTCTATCACCCAACTAATAAGTGACTGTCTCCATTACTTTGCTTTTACAAGGTCTGGTGCCCATTTGTCACCTGCTCTTCTTGAACAATGTAGCCCTCCCTGCCTATGAAGGGCCACACTGTGGGAGGCTGGAGCATGGCTTTTGGCAGTGCCTCTGGCAGCATCATCAGGAACTGCCTCACCTAGAGAGCTACATTGGTCATGGTGACAATGGCACCAAGTCACCTTATTGTCTTATCACAATGGCATATTTATGTGTGTCTTCAAAGCATGGCATGGTGGGGAACAGAGGAGTGAAGGAGGTCCCCTCAAGCCTAAGTGCCTGTAACTGGAAATCACTTACATTTTTACATTCCCACTTGGGAAAATGTACTCATCTGCTTCCAGTATCAGTTTAGGGAGGCTGGAAAGTAGGCAGGATACATAGATGTCCTTTTAACATTGACTGTGCTCATAGTATGGATATTTTCAAACAGGCACATTTAGGTTCAGATTTCTATGAAATTCATATTACATTTCTATGTCTTCTTCATTTATGGCCTTAAACAAATTGGTTTAGCCCCTGAGAGCCTTAACCTTAACATTCCATCCATAATAGTTCGATTGTTGTGTGTCCTAATTGAGTTGGTGGTTGTTGTGGTGCTGGTGGTGGTGGTGAGGGTGACAGAAGCCACTGATGGTTGAGGATGCTTACAGAATGCAGGCAGACCCTGCTGATGCCTTATGTACATGGCTCAGTTCTAAAAGCATTCCTGTAATGTACTGAAATCTGATCTTACAGATGGGGCCTGGGAGATGGCTCAATGGAATAAGCACTTTCGTGGCAAGTGTAAGGCTCTGAGTTCAATCTCTGGTCCCGCCAAATAAAAAAAAAAAGTCATACTCAGAGAAGAAACAGGGGCACCGAGTAATGTGCCTGACAGCATACAGCTGGACCAGCCAGCATCTGACATCAGAACTGTCTGATTTCAAAGACCATGTCTTTTTATTGTGCCTCAAGCATTTTCTCTGAGCACAAGCGCTCATGAACTCCTAAGCATGATGAAGCATGCCAACCCTGGGCTACACAGGAGTCATCAGAATAACAGCCCTCCAGGAGCAGAAGTAAGCGGCTCTGTCATGTACACATGTGGATGTTGCCTCATTTAATTATTTCAGTTTTTCCATCTTGACCATGAAGAACATAGTGAAGTCACTTATGTAAAATCACACAGCTAATAAGAGACTCTTACACAGGACTTAGCAAGATGATCTAAACTTTAATCTGAATATTTTTCATTAATTAGTTTGGGGGGTATTAATAGCTCTTGAAGTGCATGCCATGGAAAATTGCTTCCAAAAGGCATCCATGGGAAAAGCAATTCTGTGTCACTTATGTTTAAGAATCATCATTACCGCACCCCCCCCCCATTACTGCCACTGTTTTGGAGAATAGTCATTTGTAAACTTAGATGTTTGGCTTTCAAAAATGATGTATTGTTGAAACACAATTATTTATTGACTATATTTGCTCATGGATCATTTTCTCTTTCTCTCTGGAAAGGAGCTAGTTCTTTGAGCTGTGGCAGGGAAAACCTCAGCCAGACTATGGAAGCCGACTAGTGTTCCCAAAGCTCAAGAAGAGAACCTAGACTTTTCTCATCCCAAAGACAAGCACAGCGGGTGGATCCACGGGTCCCCAACTGGCTGACACTCCAGTCAGGCTGTCTCGCTCACTGGGGGTGAGCACAGGGCACCACTTTCCCCTCTCTCAGGGGTTACAACCAGCCATTCTCAGGAAATGCAGTCCATGTTCCTATTCTGCAAAATCCTTGAAACTCAGGCCTGCCACAGAGCACTGTTAGGCAGCATTCTTGGTCAAGTGGAGATCTGGAGCAGGTCCTGGCAGGGTGCTGTGGAGTGCACGGGGCTGTCAGATTCTGTTCTGCTTGAAGATAGGTGTGATAGTCTTTTCTTCCTCGGCTCTTCAGTTGGGGAGAAGAAGCTTAAGGAGAAGAAATTCAGCTTAGTACTTTGATTGAGTAGGAGGGGAGAGACTGTGAAGTAATAAATCCCCATGCATTATTTATCACGATTACAGTCTGGCACAAACACTATCATTCCACTGACTTCTTACTTTTAAATGAGCTGGGAAAAGGGCCAAAGTTGTTTTTCAGATTCCCCTGAGGGATGTGAGAGAGTCTGTGGCTTTTGTATTTTATTAACTCCTAGAGTTTCCCTTTTGTTTCTTCTGGATAATCCACAAACAAGTTGGACTCTGTCTACTTTATTTCTGGAAGATCACTATTCAAACACTTTCTTGGAGTGTATGATTTTAAGTGCTCTTGAACCAACAACAACATCAACAACAAAATCAGAGCAAAATGAAGATGGAAGATGCAATACCACCTTCCCAACATCCTTGGAAAACAGATCCAATTCTCTTGTTTCTCGATGTAGTTTGAGAACAGAAATATCAATGAGTTCTTTATGTAAGTCTAGGATTATCACTTGACTATATGATTAATACATACGATGTAGGTTTTGAATATACACCAGAGACCTTTAGAATATTCACTCTGGCTTCTGATAGCAAGGTTGACATGCTAAAGGGGAGTAGCACAATCCTACATCTCCTCACACACACTGATGTCCCCTGCATCCTGACCAACTGCAGGGGACAGGAAAGTTGCATAGTCAGCACTTCATTAGGCACCAGCTGTCGGACCTGCCTCAGGGGTCTTTAACCAGGATGGTCAGATTGGCTGATTCTCCATACACCTGGCAGAAGCCCAGGAATGTACAAAAGAAATATTGAGAAAGAATTGAGGGAGAGTGGCTTGGAAAGAGGGAGGATAGAAACAGCATGATTCTTTCTCAGAATGCTCTATCATGTTTTTGATTTTTTCCCAGTCTCAGGATATTCTGTTTTTCAATAGACTCCAAGGAAATCTTGTGCTCTCACCCTGCTTTCTCACTGCACACTGTCTGCTGTCAGCAACTGGAACAGGAAAGGTGCCAATGAGAATGTGCAAATCTCTCCCACACTGAGTAAGTCTTGGGAGGCTCACCTGAGAACAGGACCCCCCAAGAGCTCATGGTCCAGCATCTCAGATGGGGCTCCACCCTGACTCCCATCCACTGCTGTCTTCTGACCTCAGTGAAAGCTGAAAATATAAAGGAAGACCCAGAGGCAACAACTGGGGAGTGAAAGGAGAGGAGTCTATTGAAGGAACAAATGGGCTATGTTGGCCTGGCTGTGGCCAGATTCCAGCCTCAGCACTTAGGACCACTGAGCTACCTCCTTGCCTATAAATGAAGAGTAACTCCAGGTTCTTCACAGGAGAACAGCAAATTGTAAATGAGAAAACCTTCAAGTGTGAAGCATCATGTAACACACAGGTTAATTTTGCTTTCCTTTTTGCTCTCAAAGAACTAAAGGCTGGGCCTGCAGCCTGGGTCCAGGCAACTTCCTATGCAGCACCCACAAGGTAGTTAGAGACCCAGGCCAGGTGCTGCTTTCTAGTGTGAGCAAAACACACAGTTGTGTTTCTAGAGACCGTCAGGGAGATAAGATAGGCAACGCAGAGTCAAAAAAACACCATCACCCACAGTGATGAGTGCATCTGGGTGGGGAAGGCTGTGGCTATGACATGTGCTCACGGCTGGCAGCAGTGGCTTCTGGTTCCTTAGCAGATAGATATGGAGGGCCAGGTGAGGGTCTTGCCCTTCTCCTCACCCCAAAGTTTATTTGTTTACTTATTTTTTTAAATCAACTCCTAGTATTAAGATTCCCTTCACAGAAATTAAGGTCTTCCTTCCTAAGTTGGCTTGTAAATGCAGTTGGTTTTTTTTTTTTTTTTTTTTTCCAGCAGAAATAACTTTTAGAATCTCAATTGAAAGAATTCCTTTCTTCTGCTCAATAGAAAAGCAACCACATGGTCTGGAATGCTGGAGAAAAGAGTGCAAAAAAGAAAATGAAAACAAAAAGAAAGAAGGAATCTGTGCAAAAGAAACATTGCAGCAATTTGAAGACGCTGTGATGGTTCTTAACAGTCTTTCATTTCTAACATTTATAGGATGCCATGTGATGTCACATCTATATGTCAATCACAGGTTAGTTTAGACCTGCTGCAGAGACCAGCACTGGCCATAAGGAACGTATGGAAGGACGCACTGAGGGCATATTGCCCTGAGCGCAGTATGAGTAATAAAAGTTACATGGGTTATGTATGCTACAGGTTCTGCAGAATTACCTTTAGAAAAATACCTGTGTGAGCCAATGTTACAGCGGCATCCCCTCATTTTCACTTGAAAGTTTTACTGAGATTGGCAGGGTAGGGTAGATTTTGCTACTCTGCAGTAACAAGCCCAGGTTTCTTAGGGGTAAGTAGCCATTCATAGCCCAGGTGGTCTCAGTCCTGTGGTACCTCAATGCTAAAATTTATTTTCCAAAGTCACAGTGGAAGGAGGAAAGTAGACGGAGTGCCTGAGGCTTTCACAGGCTGGGAACGGAAATGCCTGTGATGCTGAATGCATCTAAGACTTCATCTTATGGCTCCAGCTATCTCAAGAAATGTGGGAACATAAAGATAAGCTCCATAACCAGAAGGAAAGCACAGTGAGTTTTCCAAATAGCAAAGCAGAGTCTGTAACAGGATGCACTGTCACCTGGGCCTTCTGGGACCGGCTCCCGCAGTGGGAACACAGTGCCCTGCCCTGCTTTTGAGAATCCACTTGGTCAGAACCAAGCTGATATGGGTTAGAACTGGAATCCGACTCTATGTTCGTAAACCCAGACCATGCCCTTGTCAATACAGGAGCGGCAGTAACAAGGACTCATTCATAGGACTGGTAGGAAGATTTCACTGATATTTTCTTGACATTATAGCTCAGGGGACTAATTTGGAGTCATTATTCCATAGTGAAGATTTTGCTGCGACCCATACCATCGGTGCTCTCTGATGGCATGCATTAGCACCTGGTGATTTTTATAGAATAATGTGGCTTCAGGGTGAAGGTCATTTCCTTTCTCATGTGATTAAGCTCCACCCCCACATAGAAAGCAGCTAAAGGCTCTGTTGAAGTCTCATTTCTGGCTGTAGAATCCAGAAGCCCATGAAACACTGGTGATGAGACCTCATATTTTTTAAAAAGAAAATTGGAATATTAATCTCCATATTGTTAAGTATTTAAAGCAAATCTTGCAAGAGCAGTTAGTCAGGAATTAGAGTAGCAAAGATGTTGCTGGTAAAGGGCCTTCCGTCTGTCTGGAGATCTTACTACAGAGGGAGGAAAAAACGGCAGTTGCATTTGCCTCTTCCTTTCACAGAGAAGAGAGGAACCAACCGTGGTCAGTGAGCCAGTAGGGATCTAGCACCAGTTTTGGTGCATGCTTAGGCCCTGTGTTCAGGCAGATATAGATGTGACCATGATGTCCTGGGACAGTGTGTAAAGGCCTCCAAGTGGCAGTTGTGTGCAAATCTTCCCAAATATTCCAAGAGTGACATAGAAGAGCATTGGCTGTTTTTGTCACAGCTAACTTTTCTTCTTGTAAGGTTCTTATAGGATTTTCTTTCTTTTTCATTTAATAGTCTTAAGATTCCAAATTATAGAATTTTTGTGCATAAGGCACCACTTTCAGTGTCTTGAATTTGGTACCTTGAACTTAGCCATGAAAGAAAGTTTTATGCCATACAAATGGAAAAACACTAAAAATTTAAGTGTGTGTGCACATGCATGAGTTCGTGCCTCTGTGTGTGTGTGTGTGTGTGTGTGTGTATGTGTGTGTGTATGGAGGGTAGTTGGAGACAATAGCCAGAGAAATAGTTGTTCAACATTCACTAGCACATCACCCTAATGTGTTCCAGCTGCACACAAGTGAAATGCAATAGAAGTGAGCCTAACATTGCCAAAGGGATTTCAAGTCTTTTGGTGAGAACATGATGATGTATCTTTGGGTAGTAGGACTTATGAGCTACTACATTTTAAACATCATTTGTATTGTTTTTCTCATTAAAAATTGATATGAAACTTTCATAAGAAGAACAAAAGAAGAATCAATGTATCTACTACCCAAAGATAACCTCTGTTAATATTTAAGGGATTTTTTTTTGCATTTATGCTTTAAAATATCAAGGAATAACATCATTCAACAATTCAGTTTCCCAGTTGTATGTATTGTTTTCAGACTTTTTGAGACAGATTCTCACTATTCAGTTCAGGGTGGGCTTGAGCTCACCAGGTAGCCAAGGCTGGTCTTCAACCTGCAACAGTTCTCCTACCTCAGCCTCCTGAGTGCTGTGATGACAGGCATGCGCCACCCTCTGAGCTCCCCATTATACATGCTGGTGATCTTTCTGGGTAACAAAACATCATGTTACATTCTTTTTAATTATTTTAATATCTCTGTGAGATGAATTAATTGCAAAACATTGTATACAATGTCATTTATTCCATTAAAAAGTGAGCTATCTGTATTTATTGCTGAACAGTAGACATTTCCCATGAGCTTCTCCCTTCTGCATGTGGGCAGTTCAGAGCAACAAGCCCAAGGTGGCATGTCTAGCCAACTGGCAGGGCTCTCTCGTCTTTGGCTCGTGATTTCAAATTTTCTCACAGATTCTTTCCATCTTTTGTGCTTATCACAAAAGAACAAATGAGAGCATATTTACAGGTAAAGAGAATTGCTCATGATTCCCTAGGAGAATTACCTCCTAGCAGAAAAGAGACTCGAATGGCAAATGCATTGAAATAAATGAAGTTGAACATCCTTGATCACAAATATGTCTTCTTATCCCACTAGTGAGCTCATTGCTTCTCTGAGATGCAAACATCAATTAAAATAATTACTCTTAAATTATCATTTCAATCCACTTTTCCCACAAAGCAGCATGAAACATCTGCAGATTTAGTGTCTGTGAGGTGATATTAATTATGATGCCAGTTGGGTAACATTCCCTGGAAACCAAATTAAAATTGTCACAGTGTATTCTGTCCTGATATTCTCAATCCCTTCTTCTACACTCCTTCCCCTCTTTTCTATAGTACTCTGATCATTTTTTACTTACTATGTAATTTATCTATATCATTTATTGTGTATATGGCTTTCTCTCTGCTCATTTGAAAGCATCATGAGTGTCAGGATCTTAGTCTATCTTGTTCACAAATATAACTCCATGTATAAATGAGTGATTAGTGTGTTATAGATAGTCATTAAGTATGCTCTTTAATGAACACATCTCATGGTTCTGATAAATCTAGAGGCCCTGTGGCTATATTTTCCATCCGCATCCCTGTGAAGAGCTAGGAATTAGACACTGACATCAATGTGTAAACAGGAAAGGGTAGGAAAATCGGGTTCAAGCTGTCTCTGCTTCTGTATGGACAGTGAATCCTTTGTGTTCCAGACACTACTACAGAACTTATCTGCCTTAAAGATTAAGTCAAGGGAACAGGAGATGATGTCAGGGACTTCAAAGAAGTCTATCAAGGGCAACATATTCCCCTGAAATTGTGTTTTGGTTCACAAATTTCTCCTGCACCTTTGACATTCACTCATCTTGACATCATTTCAGGAATTGATTATCCTCATTACCCTCTGCTTCCACATCAGTATAACAGAGACAAACCTTTTTCTTGAATAGTTGTAAAATAAATACATGAAATGTTGTGTATAGAATTGCTTATCATAATACCTGCCTACCAGTAAGAGAAACTTTCCATTTTTTCTCTCTGACAAGTGGCAAAACTAAATCTTAAGAGTGACTAAAGAACTTAATGATGTGCTCCCTACAGAGATGAGTGACTGCATGGATCTAGGGTCTCCATGCTCTCTGTGTGACTGGCTCCCTGTGTACTGTAACAGGACCCTCAGAAATAGGAGCTGGCCTTCTGAGCTCCATAGGTTTTCAGGAATTCAACCATGGATTCAAACACACTCTTAATGGGATTAATCTGCAATATTCATGTTGAGGGGAAAAATCCAGAACCCATGTTAGGAGGAGATAAATGAGGTTTAATCACACTGTTCATCAAAACAATCAGAGGAGGAAGAAGACGAGGAAGAGGGGAAATTTAAATCAGTCCATTTTCTAGTGAGGGCTGAAATTAGAATAATAGAAATCATCTTTGGAATGTCTCTTCTTGCCCAGACCTCGAGATAAAGCCTTACAGAAATGTATGTTATAGTACCTCTTTTATAGGTTTAGAAATAGAGGCAGAAAGAAGTTGAGGCAATCATGAAACTAGGGACAAAAAAAGTGGCAGCAACCCAGATCTGTCTGATTCTGAGGACCTCATTTTAAGTCTGACAGCTGAGTTGTTGGTGAGATTTCCTACATTCTCAAGATATCAATCCTCAGTGATACACTACACTCTTATGAGGGTGGCCTTCTCAGTGGGGGAGATAAATATGAGGATTATACCCCAACTAAACTATCAACTTTTGGGACACAAGAATTGAGACATTATTAAGGCAGTGCTCATTACATTTAGTACTAACTTTTGTTATTACAGTACTAAGTTAATATTTTTGATTGATCCACCATTAAAAGATCTTGTCCTTAATTCATTGAGAAAAATTGATTTCCCAGGATGAACTCCATAGTGGAAAACCTTTTGGAGTAGTTTCTCTGACTCTCTGATTTAGCTCTAGCACTTTCTTGCTACTTGGTGTCCCTCAGATTAGGATGTTACCATGTAAGGAAAGACCCACACTGCTCTTTCTGTCTGTGGCCATGCCAGGAACATGCTATGGTATCATTTATTCCCATGATGTGTGTGTCTCTGTTTAGAAAATGACCTGCAGCTTCTACTGGAGATGCATTTATCTTTGTTCTGTACCTTTAACTGATAAAAATTCCTCTTCATCATGTTAGGAGGAGATAAATGAGGTTTAATCACACTGTTCATCAAAATCAGAACAATGTGCTGAAAAGGGTGTGTTATTACATTGTCCAAAGCAAGTATTAATTCAAATAATTCTAACTGGAAGATGCTATTATTTATCCATTTAGGATATAACTACAAGTACAAATATGCTTCATATTCTGAATTGAGAATAACAAAATGAGCTCTACTTTGGCTCAAGCCTTTCAAAACATTCTAAGTTCTGACAGCCAGGGCCATTTATGAATCCTTTGCTTGGATTTTGAGCTCAATCTAGGTGGAGAAGTGGGCTTTCAGCTGTACCTACACCCTTACCCAGAGGCCATGGATGGGAGCAAATACTGCTATTCTGTAACAGCTCATATTTTTCTTATTTTTGCCATCTTAAACAAGATAGATTATTAAGGAAATCCTTCTCCCCACCCCAACCCTGGGTTTTCAGTTCTCAGTATTCAAAATTTGGAAGTGGGGAACAAGAATTTACTCTTTTCGTTACTCTTCCCCCAAATGAGTGAACACTAGCAAAGGGAAACTCTATACACGGACCCCAGCAATGTGGCCTCATTTGCTGAACATGCAGACTTTAAGCACAGGAAAGATTCTGGACAAAGTAATTGTAGAATAACATAACACCCTGGCAAGAAGCCTAGCTATTCCTTGATTATTAGCTTTACAATTGCTGGATGCAATATTTAACACTCTCCACTTAACAGAGAAGGGGCTTAATCTGACTCATAGTTTAAAAGAATTCAATTCATGGTCAGCCGGCTCCAAGGCAGAAACGCCTCAGGGCTTATTTCATGGTTTCCAAGAAGCAAAGTAGCTGAGCAGAGCTGGGGAAGAAGAGGCAATGGAGCAGACGCAGATCCCAAGGCCAGGCCTCCACGACCAGCCCAGACACACCACAAAGCATGCTTCAACAATCATTCAGGCAGACCTCCATCCAAACCAGTTATACTCCACCCTGACCGCGACACATGATGTGTGTTTCCTATATAGTCTCTTGGAGGAGGTCGAGGAGG
>PVKA01010773.1:0-18263 GCA_004027165.1 Ctenomys sociabilis
ATAGTGGTAGTTACACATACTATGCAGACTCAGTAAAAGGCCGATTCATCATCTCCAGAGACAACACCGAGAACACACTGTATCTGCAAATGATGGAACTGAAAACTGAGGACACAGCCCTGTATTACTGTGCAAGAGACACAGTGAGCAGATGTTAGTGTGAGCCCAGACACAAACCTCCCTGCATGGTCTCTCTTGGCCATCAGGGGGCAATAAGAATGCAGAAGAACAAACACTAATTTCCATATAGTTGAGAATTGTTTTTCTGTTAGAATCTGTGACTTCTTTTCAACTTAATACTTAATCCCGGATACTCCTAATTCATATATCTGTCCTTACCTCTAACGTCTCTTGTTTACACAGAAGAATATTCTTCACTGTGTAAGACATAACCTCACACTTTTCCCAAAATGATTCTGCTATGGTCATCAGGACCAGGTACTAGGTGTCTTAGCAAACCAGGTAAATTCTGAGAGGAATTTAGAATCCATATTGAGAAGCATTCAGTCTGGGTGTTCTATGTGATCAGTACCAACAAGCCATGTGCAGTACAACCAGGGGTGCTCAGACCATTTACAGGTTGCTGAGGACCACAACAAAGCCCAGGATCCAGACCACCATGTATCCCTAAACAGGAGCAGATGCCAGAACTCTAGGGATATTTTGCCTCCATTGACCTTGCTGTTTGTCTTCTAGACAATATTTTCTCTTCCTTTGAATGGAATGATGATACACTCTCTAACTTTTGTTTTGTCTTCTTCCTTCAAGTGAACATTTGTAAATAACATTTAATATTAATAATATTTTACCATTTTCTAACTATATTTATTGAGTTTTCAGCACATATTTTAATATTTTAAATATCAATACTCTTACCAATTTCAAATTATAGATTAGTACATAAGAAGAAAAATTTATAGCCATCAATAAAAGTTTTTTATAAATAACTTTTCTAAATTGACAAAGGAACAATGAATTTTTTATTATATTTTATTTTTATTTTTTAAAATTTGAGACAGTATTTATTTATTTATTATTTTTTATTTTATTGAAGAACAAATAGCAATGAGACAATTTCATATCAAATTACTAAGACAGATTTAACAATTAATACATTGCACATGGTTTTCATAGTAGCTTTGTGTTGTACAAGGTGCATACATGACACTCTATCTACAAACACTTTTAGACTAGATGACTCTAATCAATGAATTAAGAGAATGTAGCTCTATACCTATCTTTTTTAAAAGCTAAATTATAGTACAGTTTCAATAATTAATACTTTTTTACATTGTTATTGTCCTAGTGGTTATCCATAGTACAAGAAGCAGACAGGATATCTTGTCCAAACAATATTAGTGTAAATCTCTCTTCTCATGGAATTACATAAAAGTACTGCATATTTATCCTAAATGTACTGTTTATACAAACACAGAATGGTTCTTCCTTTGTATTCCCTTTTTTTTTGTTTGTTTAGTCCTGTCAAAGATGGGTATTCTACTGTCATTCAATTATTATAGGTGCCTGAATTCAGTGAAACAATCCAACACAGTCCAGCAGTCCACAATAATAGTGGGTTATGTGAAGAAGTTGTTGACTAGAGCCATTTACAGCTCAGCTTATTATTATGGCCTGATTTTATATACCTCATTTTTATACTTTTCTGATGGATGGTTAAGACTGAGATAAAGCAAGACATATATAACAAAAAATGTAACTTTCGTACCTGATGAGGCCAGTCAAGCCCCTTCAGGGTTTATCTTTTAACCCTATACCTCACTCTGTAGATCCTTTTTCAGTGTCAGCCATGTGGATGAGACACACCCATTGCTTGACCAGTTTGCTCTCTGTGAAAGCCTGAGAGAAAGTTTTCTCTCAATGTGATTCTCTTGAGACACACTATAGATCATCGATCACATTCCTCTGTGGCTCCATAATCTGCTTGAGCAGAAAATTTGGGGCATGACTGAGTTCCATGATATTACAGTGCAGGTTCTCCTATGTCCTGAATTTTCACTGACCTTGAAAGACTAGGGCCAAAATGTTGGCTGACTTTGCATCCCTTCCATTTCTCCAATTTCTGATCTGTCAACTTAGGTTGTTAACCATCCAGAAGAGAAGCTGATTATTACCATGCAACATATGCAGTTTAGTTTACCCTATCTGACTAAGTTCTTTTTTAGTTGTTATACCTTTCTATTTGTACCTCCTTCACTGATTTCTTTCACTAGGGAGATTATACGATATCTGCACATGTGTCTATGGTCCATTTCACCCATGAGCATATGTTCAAGAGTCATCCACCTCAACATAAATGCCCCAAGTTCATCATTCTTCACAGATGAGTAATGCTCCATTGTATATTAATACCACATATTTTTCAACAATTCTCAGTGACTGGCATCCTGGTTGCTTCCAAGGTCTTGCTATCACAAATTGTGCTGCTATAAACATAGGTACACATATCACTATGATATGATGTTTTCAGCTCCTCTGGGAAAATTCCCAGTAGGGGGATAGCTGGCTTGAATGGAATGTCCAGTCCTAGTTTTGTGACAAATCTACACACTGATCTCCACAGTGGTTGCACCAGTCTACATTCCCACAAGCAGTGGAGAAGTGCTCCGTTTTCCCCATATCTTCTCAAACCTTTGTGGGTGGTTGATTTCGTTATGATAGCCATTCTTTTTGGAGAGAGATGGCATCTTAGTGCTGTTTTAACTTGCATTTCTTTTTTTAATTTTATTTTATTGAATTACAAATGTCAATCAGACAGTTTCAAGACACCTTAACAATACAGATTTGATAAATTAATACATTGCAAACTTTTCATAATGTTTTGGTATTGTACAAGGTGCATACATGATATTATATTTACAGATATTATTTTAGCAGATATCTCTTATCAGTGAATTAAGAGTGTATCTGCTTACTTATGTTATTTTTTATACCTGAATTATATCAAAAATTCAATAATTATTTTCCTATTGGATGACCAAAGTACTAGAAGCCGACATAATATCCTGTCCAACCACCATTAGTGCAGATCTTGCCTCTCATAGAATTATGTAGAAGCACAGCGTTATCTATCTCAGCTGTACTGTCTATACACATACATCATGATTTAACTTGCATTTCACAGATGGCTAGTGATGAGGAGCATTTTTTCATATGTTTATTCACTTCTTTGAATATGTCCTCTGAGAAGGGTGCATTCATCTCAGATGCCCATTTCTTTATTGGGTCCCCAAATTTGAGGGCCGTAATGTATCTTAGTTGTGCATAAATTCTAGAAAGCAGAGCTTCGTCTGAGTGTTACTAGTTAGGATACTTTTGAAATATGTGGGCCAACTTTTCACTGTGTTAACAATCTCCTTTGACGTGCAAAAACTTCTCAATAGCAGTTGATCCCAGTTGTCAACACTTTCAAAGTGTTTCCCGTGCGAATACATGTTTGTTCATCAACTCTTTACCTACACTTATGTCTTCAAGAGTTCTTCCTATTTTCTCTTCCAGGAGACCAAGTGTTTGTGTTTTAATGTTTGGATCTTTAATCCATTTTGATTTTAGCTTAGTGCATGGTCAACTTAGAGGTGGGTCAACTTTTAGTTTTCAGCATGTAGAAAGCCAGATTTTCCAGCACCATTTGTTAAAGAGGCTATCTTTCTTCCAGTGAGTATGTTTGGCCCCTTTGTCAAAGATCAGATGGCTGAGTGTGTCTGTAGATGCTTCTGTACCTTCTAATCTATTCCATTAATCCTCAGTTCCATTTAGTTGCTAATACCATGTTGATTTTATCACAGTGGCTTTGTACTAAACTTTCAAGCCAGGAATTTTGATGCCTTTCACCTTGTCCTTATTGGACAGGACTGTCTTTCCTATTCTCAATCTTTTCTGGTTCCAAATAAATTTTAGAAACAATTTCTCTAGATTTGGGAGATATGTTGCTGCCAGTTTGATAGGGATTTTTCAAAATCTGTACAACAATTTTGGGAGCATGCCCATCTTCACGTTGTTCGTTCTTCCTGTCCAGGAGCATGAAATATCTTTACATTTTCTGAAATCCTCTATGAACTCTTTTCTTAGGGTACTGTAATTTTCTGTAAGGTCTTTTACTTCCTTGGTTAAGTGAATTCCAAGGTATTTCATTTTCTGTGGTGCTATTGTAAAAGGTATTTTTCTATTGTTTCCCTCTCAGTGTTTTGGTTATCTGTATAGAGGAATGCCATTGACTTTTGTGTATTAACTCTGCATCCTGCTATGCTATTGAATCTATGCATGAATTCTAGTAATCTTGGAGCAGTTTCTTGGGTCTTCCAAGTAAAGTATAATGTCATCTGCAAAAAGTGACAATTCAAACTGTTCTGTACGTATTCCTATTCCATTTATCTCTCCCTCCTGTCCAATTGCTGAAGCCAATGATTCCAAAACTGTACTAAACAGTAGGGGTGATAGAGGACATCTGTCATCTGCACCAGTTCTAAGAGTAAAAAAGTATAACCCTTCAAAGTCTAGAATCATATTAGCCACTTGGTTGACATAGATGGCTTTTATCTAATTGAGGTAGAGGCCTTATATTTCAATTTTCTGTAGGACTTTGAAAATGAATGTGTGTTGGACTTTGTTAAAATTGGTGATCATGTGGTTTTTAGATTGCACTCTATTAATACAGTGTATTACATTTATAGATTTTTGAATATTGAACCATCTTTGCATCCCTGAGATGAATCCTACCTGGTCATAGTGTATGGTCTTCTTGATGATTTGCTGTATTCTTTTTGCTAGGATTTTATTGAGGATTTTTGCATCTATGTTCATGAGGGAGATTGACCTGTAGTTCTGTTTTTAGTTGTGTCTTTCCCTGGTTTTGGAATCAGTATAACACTTGCCTCCAGGAAGATTTTGAGAGGAATCCTTCCTTTTCAATTTTATTTGAGTTTGAGGAGTTCAGGGATTATATCTACTACAAATTTCTTGTAGAATTCAGGTGTGAATCCATCAGAACTTCGACCTTTCTTTGTTGGGAGGCTTTTTATTGCATTTCATATCTCGTCAGCTGTTATTGGGTTATTGAGAGTTGTTCTATTTTCTTGATTCAGTATTGGGAATTTGTACCTTTCGAGGAATCTATTCATTTCTTCTATGTCTTCTTGTCTTTGAGTGTAAAGATTCTCGAAGTAGTTATTTGTAATCTTCTGAATTTTCACTGGGTTTGTGGTAATTTCACTCTTCTCATTCCTTATTTGATTTTTTTCTTTGCTCTTTTTGATTAGTTTAGCTAGGGGCTTATTGATTTTGTTTAGTCTTTCAAAGAAACTGCTTTTTGATTGCCTGATGCTTTGAACTGTTTTCTTCATCTCAATTGAATTAATTTGTGATCAAATCTTTATGATTTTTTTCCCATCTTTGGGCTCTAGGTTTGGTTTGCTCTTCCTTTTCTAGATGTCAGAGGTGTAACGTTATGGTGTTTATTTGTTCCTGTTCTGTTTTCCTAATGTGTGAGTTCATAGCTATGATTTTCCCTCTGAGAACTGCTTTCATTGCATTGCTTAAATTCTGGAAAGTTGTGGTTGAATGTTCATTGAACTGTAGATTTTGTTGAATTTCTTGTTTAATTTCATCTGTGACACATTGATTGCTGAGTAGGGTGTTGATTGAGTTCCATGTATTTAGCAGTTTTATCTGGTTTATTTTCTCGCGTATTTCCAGTTTCATTGCACTGTGGTCAGATAACATTCATGGGAACATTTCTCTTTTCTTGCATTTACTTAAGCATGACCTATGGACTAATATGTGTTCTATTTAGAAAATGACCCGTATACAACTGAAAAAATGTATATTCAGTAGTGGTTGGGTAGACACTCTGTGTATGACCACCAGGTCCATTTGTTCCAAGCTCTGGTTCAGTTCTGTTACTTCTTTGCTAATTTTTTGTCTGGTTGACCTATCTTTTTGTGATAAGGGGGTGTTAAGGTCTGCTGTTATGACTGTGGTCTTGGATATTAGATTTTTCAGGTCCATTAAGATTTGTTTTACATAGTTAGGTGCTCCACTTTTTGATACATAGATATTAATGTGTGTTATGACTTCCTCTTGAATTTTTCCCCTAACCAATACATAGTGGCCTTCATTATTTTATTTTATTTTTTTGATAGTTCTTGGTTTGAAGTTGAGATTGTCTGAGAAATGAATTGCTACTCCTGCTTGTTTCTGAAGTGCTGGGCATGTAGTGTTGCTTTCCATCCTTTGACTTTAAGCCTATGAATATCCTTTTGAGTTAAGTGTGTTTCTTGTATGCAGCATATTGTTTGTTTGTGTTTTTCACAATCCAGTGTGCCTGTTGATTTCTCTTAATGGTGAATTGAGTACATTTACATTGATGGTTATAATTGAAATGGTTTGACTTATGATTGTCATGTTATTTACTTGCTGTCATTTACTCCTTTTTTGCTCTATTGGGTTCCTACTGTTCTCATTTGCAAATTTCTGGTCCTTGTGGTCCCTGTCTGGACCATCTTTCAGTATCCTGTGTAGGGATGGCTTTGTCATCATGAAATTATTTAATTGTTGTTTGTCGTGGAACTATTTCACTTCTCCATGAAACTTGTAAGAGAGTTTTGCAGGGTTTAGCAGTGTGGGCTGGAAATGTATTTTCATAGAGGACTTCAAGTACTGTGCTCCATGCTCTTCTTGCCTTCATGGTTTGTGTAGAGAAGTTGGCTGTAATTCTGATGGATTTTCCTTTGAATGTGATCTACTTCTTCTCTCTAGCAGCTTTCAGTATATTATTGTGTTGCATATCTGGGATCTTGACTATTATATGTTTTGGTGTGTTTTTATTTGGGTAGAAGGTATTTGGTGTTCTGCGTGCTTTTGTTATCTAAATGTTAGATTGTTGTTTCATATTTGGGAAGTTTTCTGCTATTGCTTCTGCCCATATTGTTTTTGTGTCCTTTGTATTGACTTCTCCTTTCTCACTGATGCCTATTCATCTTACATGGTTCATCTTGGCATCATCTTGCAGGTAATGAATTATTTTTTCCTGAATCTTCAATGTTTTCAAAAGATCCTTTCTCACCTTTTCACTAGCTGCACTAGCGTCTTCTAGATTTGAGTCTGTGTCTTTTCTTTCACTAAAACGTTTTTTTAGACTCCTGATTGAGATTTTAAATTCTTCTTTATCTCTTTGACTCTGCTTCTTGCATTCTATTTCTTTCCTGCATTGGTCATTCCAGGAATTCTTCGTATTTCTAATTTTCTCTATTTATTTATGATTGTCTTCTTTGGAGGTATCTTTAATTCATTTACTGTAGTTTTCTCCATATATTTCTGTAATGAGTTCTCTACTTCAGATGCTATGATGTGAAATATTTCTTTTTTTTATTTCAGAAATTATTTATATTATGAGTTCCTCTTTACCTTTTTGCTGTTGTTTCTTTGCCTGCAACGCTGTTAATTCATACGGTTCAGCTGGAATAGTGTTCTCTGTCCTTGTTCTGCGTGGGCATTGAGTTTCTGCCATATGTTTGTGGAGATGATTCATTACTTCAGATGCTGTGTATTCAAAATTTTCTTTTTTTATTTCAGGAATTAATTCTGGCCTGAGTTCCTCCATACTTTTCTGCTGTTGTTTCTTTGCATCTTACTCTTTTAATTCATTCATTTTAGCTGAGTTAGTGTCTTCTACCTTTATTTTTGGTGGACTCGAGGCCTGAGATTGCATTTTTCTCCTTGTCTTTGTCATTTTGTATAGCACTGACCTCTGACCTTCAGTGTAGAGATTTGATCAAGTTACAACCTTTGCAAGTGCTGAGATTTGTGTGCCAATCTTTTAAGTTTGAGATTATCCAGTTATGCCTGGAATGGATCTAGCTGTTGTGTTCAGCTCCTTTTTGCTGCAGCCCTTCTGACACAAATGTGAACCTGTGATTCTCCTCTGTTGTGTCCCTGGCCCAAGGAGCACTGGTGAGCACAGAAGCTGTCCCTTACACTCACTAGGCTGTGCTGTGCTGGATCAGGGGCTGGAAGTGTCACAAAAATTTTCACTTGCTTGATGGGCTTAGGGGCAGGAATTCCTGGGAGTAGCAGGATGTGATAAGCTAGGATGGATCACCTAGAGAGTTTCAGAACTTCTTGCTAGCTGGGTAGTGTTGGAGGTGGGGCTCCACATGGCGCTCACTGCTGGAGGAGTGCATGGAAGCCGATAGTCCTCCCACACATTCACTGGGCAGGCTCGGGTGGATTAAGAGCCAGAAAACTCACAAAAATTTTCACTCTCTTGAATTCAGCTATAAAAAATTAAGATAAGTAAACAGCTACACTCTCTTAATTTACTGATAAGAGACATCTGCTATAATAATGTCTGTGAGTATAATATCATGTATGCACCTTGTATGATGCAAAAACATTATGAAAACAGTTTGCAATGTATAAATTTATTGAATCTGTCCTGTTAATTTGTCTTGAAACTGTCTCATTGGTATTTGTACTTCAGTAAAATAAAAAAAAAATCTCGCTCTCTCCATTGGCATAGAAGCAGGGGTTCCGGGGAGTTGCAGGGCAGAACAGGCTGGGATGGATCGCCAAGAGAGTCTCAGAACTTATCCCTCGCTCTGAGGTCTTGGGGCCGGACATTGAATTTTTTAGCTACCACATTTTATGTAGACTTCCCTTTCTTTTTCCCCTTCAAAGATTGGACAATTCTATTTATATGCTAATGGATTTGCTATTCCTCAAATTTCTTTAATTTTTTAGGCAATAGCAAGTGTGTACTTCTATTGAAATTCAATTACTTCTCACATCAATCACAATTTTATGCATTTTGTGGCAATTAATATGAGAGCAATAAAAGGTACAGACAGTAGCATTTGTTGTAGAGGATGTGGAAAAACTTGAACCATCAAAATTCATAATGATTGTGAAATTTCATAGCGAAGCTACAAATAGTTTTATAGATTCTAAAGTTACTCAAATAAATTTGTCATAGGGTTTATTTCATTGGGTGATAAACTAAGAATATTTCAACCATGATTTGTATAAAATCATGCTAGGTGATTTTGGAAAAGAGTGCCTCATGGTAACCACATGCTGAAAATTATTCAAAGTCTGCCAATGGGTGAAGGCTGAGCATTGCTTCAGAGTTACTGGTGCATATACATATGGGTCATACCTCATCCATAAATAGGTCATATTAATATATTTTTTATTGCATGAATATGCATTGAAACATTTTCTCACAAATACAAACACATCATGTGTGACACTGGTGACTTAAATTATGCAATTAGTCCATATTCATACACAGAGAAAATAAAGCTAACTCTTCCAGAGATTATAGGGATGGTACAGGTGTGAGACAGTGGATAACTGAAAATAAGCGTAGGTTTTCTAATGAAGATGAACAGGCATTGTATTTCTACAGTACAGTCACAAACGAATTAAGAGAGACAATAACCACGTGGAGAGAAAAAATTCTCTGTCTTTCTCAGAAAGCAAATTGGTCAAGTAATGGTCATGACTCATCCACATGGCTGATACTGAGAAAGGATCTACAAACTACAGTACAGGGTTCAGGGTCTATTCTGAGGAGATTTGACTGACCTTGTTAGATATGGAAGTTACATTTCTTGTTGTATAGGTCTTGCTTTATCTTGGTTTTGACCATCCAGTAGAAAAGTGTAAAAACAAGGTATAAAATGTCAAGCCATATTAATAAGCTGAGCTGTAAAAGGCTCAAGTAAACAACTTCTGACATTGTCAGTCCTATGGATAACCCATAGGACTACCGGACTGTATTGGAGTATTTTGCTGAATTCACTCATGTACAATGTACAAATAGCAATGGAATACCCATCTCTGACAAAACTAAACAAAAAAGAGGGTACAAATGAAGGACCGTATTTTTATCTGTATATACAAAATAGGATAAATATACAGCTACTTTCTCTTAAATCAATGAGAAGAAATATTTGTACAAATAGTGTTTGGACAGGATATCATGTCTGCTATTTTTCTTCTAGTTAGCATGTTTGGTGACTTTTTCAAAGATGAGGTGGCTGAGTGTGTTTTTAGAGGCTTATGAATCTTCTTTTTCAAAAACTTAATTTTATTGAGAAACAAATAATAATAAGACAGTTTCAAAACGGAATAGTAGGACAGTTTTAATAGTAAATACAATGTATGTTGTTCTATTAGTGGTTATTCATTGTAGAAGATGCAGACATGATATCCCATCCATAAAAACTATTAGAACAAATCTTTTAATTCATTGAATTAAGAGAATGTAGCTGTATAACTATCCTAAATATTTTTAATACACAGATGCAAAATGGTCATTCATTTGTATCCCCTTTTGTCAGAGAAGTGTATTCCATTGTCAGTTAAATACTGTAGGTCTGTGAATTCAGTAAAATAATCCAATATATTCCAGTAGCTCATAATAGTAATGAGTTATCTATAGGACTGGAAATGTCAGAAATTTTTGACTTGAGCATTGCACGGCTCAGCATATTAATCTGAGTTTACTTTTTGTACTTCATTTTATACTTTTCTGCTGTATGGTTAAAAGCAAAGTAAATCAATACCTATGCAACAAGAAATAAAACTTTTTTATGTGAAAAGTACAGTTAAGTCTCTGGATATACCCTAAATGTCTGTTGCACATTTTGTAGATTCTTTGTCTGTGATAGCCAGGAAGATTAGTCTTGGATATTGCTTGAATGTTTTCTCTCCATGTGACTCTCCTTAGGCACACTCTATATCATCAATCACATTCCCCTGTGGCCCCATAATCTCCTTGATCGGAAAATTTAAGACACAACTGAATTGCATGATGTTACAGTACAGGTTTTCCTATGTCCTGACTCTTCATTGACCTTGACAGGCTAGTGCAAAAATGTTGGCTGTACTTGCAGACCTTCTTTTTTTTTAAATTTTTCTTCCACAAATATAGGTTGTTATCCCTCCAGAACAGAAGCTTATTATTACCCTACAACATATGCAGCTGGGTTTCACCTCATTGTGTGTCTGAATATCAAATATCTTAGGCTTAACATGGTACAGGTACTTTAAATCAAGTGTTGATATTTTAAATTTTGAGTCCCTACAGAATATGGAGGATACAATTAAAAAATAAAAAAATTAAAAACTGGAATAAACACTTACGTGGTTTTGCACAGAAGTTTAGAATTCTAACCATGTACAGCATTTTAGCAGGACAGTCCTATGACAATATTATTTTCTTTCTCTTTTAAAATTTAATATCATTTTTAAACAATCATTTACTTGACAGACAGTATGCCAATAATTGGTGTGTCATGAGAACCAGAATGTATTTAGAAGTCCAGAATGATAGGCATTCCAAGCATGACCCTACTATTACACATTGCTGTCTTCAGTTCAGTTGCCTAGTTCAGAGGTATCAGTATAGTTAGTCCGAGTGAGAATACTATAACTATCTACTAGCTTCAAAAAGCTACTGAAGATTCACAGAATATTTGTTTTACCCATCTTGTGTGTATAAATGTATGGCTTTTCCCCTTGTGTTTCCCTGCTTTTCTTCTTGTCCTCTATTTGTTGTCTAATCCTCAAGTACTCACTTTCCTTTTAATTGTGTTATAACTTTCTGTTTGTATTTATTCTTTTGAGTTGTTATATAAGGGTAACTATATGATATACACACATATGGGTCTGGTTTATTTCACTTATGAGTGTATCTTTAAGTGGCATCCACTTAAATATAATGCTTCAAGTACATCATTCTTTATAGCTGAGTACAATACTCCATTGTATAAAAATACCACGTTTTTTCAATCCATTTCTCAGACGATGGGCATCTTGGTTGTTTCCAAGATTTGTCTCCATTCTGGAGGTTACATGAATCTTGGTACTTTCCAAGATTTGTCTATCACAAATTGTGCTTCTATAAACATAGGTACACATATATTACGATGATATGATATTTTCAGTTTCTCTAGCAAACTTTTCAGTAGGGGATAGATAACTTGAATGGGATTTCTAGTCCTAGTCTTTTAAGGAATTTCCACACTGATTTCCATAATGGCTGCACCACTCTACATTCCCACCAGCAGTGAAGTGTTCCTTTTTCTCTACAGCCTCTCCAACATTGTTGTTTGTTGATTTGTTTATTGTAGCCATTCTTTCTGGAGTTAGATGGTATTTCAGTGTTATTTTAATTTGCAGTTCACAGATGACACCTGTTGTGCAGCATTTTTCATATATTTATTTACTTCTGTAATTCCTTCCTCTGAGAAGTGTGTGTTCATCTTCAATGCCCATTTCTGGATTGGGTCTTTAAATTTTGCAGCTCTAATGAGTTTTAATTCTTTATAAATTCTAGAAAGTGGACCTTAGTCTGAGTGCTTATTAGTTAAGATATATTCCCAATTTGTGGGTTGTCTTTTCGTTGTTAATTTCTTTTGAGGTGTAAACACTTTTCCATAAGTGTTAGTCCTAGTTGTTAACTCTTTAAGTATTATCTGTGTGACTTGATTTTTGTACATGAACTTTTTGTCAAGAATTCCTCCTACTTTCTCTTCCAGCAGACTGAGTGTTTCTATTTTGATATTTAGATCTTAAATCCATTTTGACTTTAGTTTAGTGCATGGTGATAGACCTGGTTCAAGTTTTAATTTTTGGCATTCAGATAGCCAGTTTTTCCAGCTCCATTTGTTAAATAGGGTACCTTTCTTCCAGTGACATGTTTGGTCCCTTTCTCGAAGATCAGGTGAATGATTGTGTTTGTACAGGCTTCTGCATCTTGTAATGTATCCTTTTGACCCTTGAGCACAACTCCCTGTACGGAGGCTAGAGGCAAGACCCACCCAGCTGGTTTAGGAGCAGAACATCTTGCCAGAGTGACACAAAGGGTTTATCTGCAAGGCTGCAGCAGCAAGAAGTGGAGCACAACAGCCAGACCCAAACCACACCCACTTGGAGGAGTCTGAACTTCATAGATCTGGACCTCGTGCTAAGGTAATAACTCTAAGCTCTACACCGAAGGTCAAAAGTATACAAAATAACAAAGAGAAGGAATAAAAAAGTCTCAGTCCCCGAATCCACCCAGTAGAAATGATGAAGACACTAGCATAGATGAAATTGGAAATCATACATGTGAAATCTCTGAAATAATAGCATTGGAAGTAAAGAAACAGCTTCAGAAAGGTATAGAAGAGATCATAACAGAAACAACTTCTAAAGTAAAAAAATTAGTGATAACTACAATCGAAGAAGTATTAAGCACTTCTGAAGAATACATTGATTAAAAGTATAGAGCAGAATATAAAAATGACAGAACCCTTGAATAAGCAATATAGGAAAGAAATACAATGTATGAGCTAGATTCAAAGTGATATACAGGAAATTAAAACCTCAATCACAAGCTAGCAAATAAGTTTGAGTGAAAGTGATAATAGACTCTCTGACTTAAAGACACCATTGCAGCAAGTGAAATAGTAGAGCAAAGATCTCTTAAAAACTATTAGGATGCAGAAAAAAGTAATTAAACACCTGCAAGATGATACAAAGATGAACAATGTGTTTCTTTCTTTCTTTTTTTTATTTATTCACTAATAGATTCATTTTATTTTAAATTAATAAAACATACTGAGTAAAAAGCAGCAACTGGTGAAACATACATTATATTATTCTCACAATCACACTTGCGATCTTTTAGTACACACACTTTGTAGTCTCCAATAAAGGTATAACTGTAAATCATTTATTAAAATAACAGAAACATCCCTTTCTTTTCAAAGATTTCTTTGCTTCTGATATGTTAACTTTGTAAATATTCCTTGGGCTTAGTAGCAAAAGTAAAGAATAATAATTATTTCACTTTTACGCTAACATTTTATATGGAACTTCAATTTTTTGCTATTAGAATCAATATATAGTCTTCAAAGTTTAAGATTTTTCTTTTTTTTAACATTGTACCTTTTTTCCTTTTTTATTTATTTTTTATTTTATTGAAGTACAAATCAATCAGACAGTTTCAAGACACTTTAACAAGACAGATTCGATAAATTAATACATTGCAAACTGTTTTCATAATGTTTTGGTATCATACAAGGTGCATACATGATATTATATTTACAGATATTATTTTAGCAGATGTCTCTTATCAGTAAATTAAGAGTGTAGCTGCTTACTTATCTTATTTTTTATACTTGAATTATATCAAAAATTCAATAATTATTTTCCTAGTGGATGACCAAACAATGTGTTTCTAATCGGCATCAATGAGAAGGAAGGAGTCAATACAAATAATATTAAAAGAACATGGGCAGAAGTAATAGAAAACTTTGCAAATATGGGGCAACCATCTGACACTCAGTAATTGAAGCATATAGAACTCCAAATAATATCAACCCAATTAAATCCACTCCCAGGCATATAATAATCAAGATCCTAGAAAGTCAGCACAGGAACAGTATATTAAAAGCTGCTAAGGCAATGAAACAGATCACATTTAAAGGAAAACCCATCAGAATAACAGCAGATTTCTCTTCACAAGCCATCAAGTCAAGAAGAGCATGGAGCAAAGTACTTAAAGTCTTGCACGAAAACAAATTCCAATCCAGACTGATATACCCTGCAAAATTCTCTTTCACTTATAAGGGAGAAGTAAAATACTTCCACAAGAAAGAACAACTAAAGAATTTCATGTTTACAAACCCAAGCCTACACAGACTACTAAATGATGTTCTAGAGAGGGAGCAAAATGATCACAACCCCATGACTGAGAATGGAACGAGGCCACCAAATAGGGCAAACAATTGAACACAGGAGAATAAGAGGTATACAATAGTACTCTTTCAGTTATTCTTTTGTACACAGCAGCAAAATATTTCCATCAGCATACTCTACAAATGGAGTTTCTTGAACCCTATGGGTCATGATTCCAAATGGGTCTACAGGTGGATTTCAAGGAAACAGCTTTAGTTCAGTCCCACAAATAACACCTGACTTCCAGTTACGGTCATGGTCATTATCCATGTCCACAATGCTCTAGAACTTTGTGTGATATTCTATCCCCAAAATGTCAGAAGTGGTGATTATTTATTTGTCATTCCAGTATTTATCTTACGTTTTATTCTTAGTATTTCTTTACTATCATGAAAACTTTTTCTTAGTTCAATTGTTTTGAAACATTTAATTTTAATTAATTAGTATTTAATTTTCTGAATATTATTTAATCTTAATTTTTGTTTTAAGAATTATACTATATCTTTGAATTATATCTTCTCTTAATATTAGAAAGTGTAAGACATACATTTCCATCTTCTGTTGTGTTGATATTACTTCTTTCCTGTCTTTTATATACACATACACATACATATATATGAAAAAATACGTGTATAACCTGACATAAGATTGGTACTGTTTCATAGAAATCTTCAATGACTTTTTAAATAATTTTGATCTAATGTATTTTATACAGTCCTGCATAATAATCACTTTGAGAGCTTCTTACTGTTTATCCAGGAGCATATTTCAACTTCTCTTGCCTCTTGAATTATGCTCTTTGTTATTTCCTATATGCTATGTCTGGGGGTATTAAAATATTTCAAGTTTGTATAACTAGAAAATATTTTACTTTTAGTTTTCAGAGGTATATTTGGTAAGTAAAAAATTCAAAAAGGATAGTTTTTTTCTTCAATCCTTTAAGTAGTCTAGTTTCTTACACACTTGGTCCTTTTTTTCTTTCTAATGTGGAATAAGATGCTATTTAATTTTGTTCTTCCATATCTAATATTTTTAATGTATATGCTTTAACAATTTTTTTCTTAACAATAAGTTTTGGTCAATTATATTTTTGTGTATCTTGGTGTGATTCCATTTAAATTTCTTGTCCAAAAGGTTCATTTTTCTTGGAAATGTGGTGTTGTAAGTTGAACTAAATTCAGAAATTTTAAATCTTTGAATATTTATTGCCTACTCCTTTCTACGTTGAGAATTCTAATTATATGAATATAAGTTCTGTGGTTTTGACCCTGTGAACTATTATGACTTCTCTGTAAATTCTTTCCTCATTTTTATTTTGGACAATTTTTATTGTCATATTCATTTTTGTTTGTAAATAATTTATTTTGAATTTGCCATCTATTAAAAAATTAAAATAAAGACAGATATGCAGACTATGTAAGCTAGGTGGATATACCCATAGTGGAATCCAGCTACCAAGTGAGAGAGCGGATCCATGTCAGAAGACTGGCATGGTTTCTTGTAACAAGAGAAGAACTAGAGTTGTGTTTAACACACCGGTGATAAAGTATACCAGCTGAAGCACCCAGCAGCCCATTAGAGTGCTGTCCCATGCCAGCCCAGAGCCACCGTGCTCCTGATGAGAGAACAACCTGTGCTAGAGAAGTGCCAGCCCACTTACAAGATACACAGCTGAGGACAGTGGAGCAAAATTCCAATCATCAGACTTTAACCCGGATTATGAAAACACTCATGGAGAGAGGGAACAAACAGACATAAAGTCCATTAACCCACTTGAACCTCAAACTTACAGCACATGTTCTGCAGAAAACAGAGGCTGTTTGTGATTTCTGTATATCAATGAGGGCAAGGACGTAAAGTGGAACGGATAGAAACTGAGGTGTGGGATAGACAAACCAAGGACATGCTAGTGCAAGGGACACATCAGGGATCCATATACAACAAAGTTATGACTAGTACAAAGTGGTACGCTGGACTCCAAGCCTGCAGATTGTGAAAAGAAACCACTCATTCAATAATGTGTGAAATTTTCCTTATACTCAAACTTATTTTTTGCATTTTTTTTTTTTCTTATCAGGTTTTTGGGGTTTTGGGGCTTTTTCTCCCAATATTTTCTTCTCCTTTTGTAGTAGTGCTTTTGAATTTAATTTTTTCCCTCCAACATTTTTTTCTTATCATTCTTAACTATTTTGTCACATTTTTCTATTTCCTTAATAATTTCTTTTACTGCATTGTGAGACTCCCTATCTTATGTCTATATTTTCCTCACATTCTATTGATCAATAGTTCAAAATCTGTTTGTTATCCCTTGTTTTCCAACCTTTTCCCATTATAACTATTAAACTTTGTGAATCTCTGCAAAAACGCTACATGTTATACCGCTGCTATTCAGTAGTATCATATAGGTAATGTTGTCCCATTTGGTGGATACATAGGTCAAAAGTTGGCTTTTCTTAGTGTTCATACCATAAAGATATATCACTTTGCTACAGATAAATTTAATACTTAATCCTTGTGGTTTGTCATACTAAGTTTTCATTTACTGTGATAGTTGATACAGTCACAGGAGGTTACTCTAGTCAAGATGAAAAAACTAAGGCCTTTTTTCACGAGATTATATCTATGTTAAACTGAAGTTGTTAAGAGTATAGTATCCTCTTTCAGACAGGGATACTGGGCCTAACATGCTACAAATTCATATATCAATTAAACAGAAATGGTTGCATCCTGGAACAGAGGCAAATGTCTATAGATAACCAAACACAAGGAACATGGTTGAGAAGAGAACATCAATTTAAGAGATCTCCACATGAGAAAAAAAGAAAAAAATGCCTTTGCACTGCAACAGGCCAACAATTATCAGCACAAACATAACAAACAAGAATAGAAAACCAAAAAGGCAATCCAACAAAATGCTGCCCAGAACTCCCACTCTGCCAAAATTTACCCATGTAGCATTGGAGAATAAGAAACCAAAATCCTCAAACTTAATGATCCAGTGTGGTTTTATGGGGGACAACAAAATTATTCATGAAGGCAAGCAGCATGGTTACAGAAGGCCTGTATGCTAAGATGATGGACCAGTTAAACAAAATTATCAGCAAGTCTGAACCAGACACTAAAAATAATATGAAGGAACTAAGAAAATAATGTAAATGACATGTACAAAGCATGGGAATGAATTACAATTCATAGAAGGGTTGCACATAAAACTCAAGGACTTAAATATTCTCTTCATAATACTAACAGAAAAGATGAACAATGCTAGGACAGGGTTCAGGAATTGAAACAAGGGCGTTTGGAAGGAAGAAACTAACCGAGATGCCTTTAAATAAATAAATAGCGATGGACATCTTGGTTGTTTCCAAGATTTTGCTATCACACATTGTGCTGCTATAAACATAGGTACACATATGTCTCTATGATACAATGTATCCAAATCCTTTGGGAAAATTCCCAGTAGGGGGATAGCTGGCTTGAATGGGATTTCTAGTCCTACTCTTTTGAGGAGTCTCCAC
>PVKA01010773.1:18363-63313 GCA_004027165.1 Ctenomys sociabilis
ACATTTGTTGTTGGTTGATTTCCTTATGATAGCCATTCTTTCTGGAGTGAGATGATATCTCAGTGTTGTTTTTATTTGCATTTCACGAATGGCTAGCGATGTGGAGCATTTTTTCATATATTTGTTCGCTTCTTTAATTTTGTCCTCTGAGAAGTGTGTATTCATCTCAGATGCCCATTTCTGAATTGGGTCTTTAAATCTGAGGGCCCTGTTATATCTTAGTTCTTTATAAATTCTAGACAGTAGACCTCTGTCTGATTGCTTATTAGGTAGGATTTTTTCAAAGTTTGTGGGTTGTCTTTTTACTCTGTTGACAATTTGTTTTGACATACAGAAGCTCCTTAAGAAGAGTTCATCCCAGTTGTTGATTCTTTCAAGTACTTCCCGTGCAAATATATGTTTGTTCATGAACTCTTTACCTACCCTTATGTCTTCAAGAGTTCCTTCTACTTTCTCTTCCAGGAGATTGCGTGTTTCTGTTTTCGTGTTTAGATCTTTAATCCATTTTGACTTTAACTTAGTGGAGTTTATCATTCTTTATAGCTGAATAATACTTCATTGTATATCAATACCACATCTTTTTCATCCATTTTTCAGCTGACGGGAATATTGGCTGTTTCCAAGTTTGAACTATCACAAATTGTGCTGCTATAAACATAACTATGATATGATGTTTTTAGTTCCTCTGGGAAAATTTTCGTTACAGGGATAGCTGCCTTGAATGGGACTTCCAGTGCTAGTTTTTTAAGGGGTGTCCAAACTGATTTCCATAATGGTTGACCCTGTTTATATTTCTACCAACAGTGAAGAAGGTTTCTTTTTCCCCACATTCTCTGCAACATTTGTTGTTGGTTGAATTCTTTATGATAGCCATTCTGTGTTGGGTGAGATGATATCTTAGTGTTGTTTTAACTTGCATTTCATGAATTGTTATGATGTGGAACATTTTTTAATATATAGTTATTCTCTTCTTTAATTTCATCCTCTGAGAAGTGTGTGTTCATCTCAGATGCCCATTTCTCGATTGGGTCTTTAAATTTTGGGCCCCTTTTGTGTTTTAGTTCTTTATAAATACTAGAGAACAGACCTTTACCTTATTGGTAAAGATTTTTTCCAAATTTGTGGGCTGTCTTTTAACTTTTTTGGTAATATATTTCAATGTGCAAAAACTGTTCAGTAAGAGGAGGTCCCAGTTGTTACTTCTTTCAGTTATTACTAGTGTAATTTCATGAACTAATTGCCTACCCTTATGTCTTCAAGAGTTCCTCCTACTTTCTCTTCCAGGAGATAGACTGTTTCTGTCTTAATGTTTAGATCTTTAATCCATTGTGACTTTACCTTAGTGCATGGTGATAGACCTGGGTCAAGTTTAATTTTTTTTGAAAGTAGAGAGGTAGTTTTTCCAGCACCATTTTTAGAGTCCATCTTTCTTCTAGCAAGTGTGTTTTGCCACTTTTTCAAAAATCAGTTGACTTAGTGTGTTCCTAGAGGCTTCTCCATCTTCTCATGAATTCCATTGATCCTCAGGTAAATTTTGTTGCCAATATCATGCTGATTTTATCACAGTAGCTCTGTGGTATAAGTTCAAGTCAGGAATTGTGATGTCTCCTGCCATGTGTTTCTTGCCCAGGACTGCCTTTCCTATTTTAGGTCTTTTTTGGTTGCAAATAAATTTGAGGAATGATTTATGAAGGTCTTGGAGGTATGTTGGTGGCAGTTTGATGGGGATTCCATTGAATCTATACAACAATTTTGCAAGTATCGCCATGTTCACAATGTTGGTTTTTCCTATCCAGGAGCAGGAAATATCTTTCCATTTTCTGAAACCCTCTACAATCTCTGTTTTCAGTGGTCCATAATTTTCTTGAGACAATCTTTGACTTCTTTATTTAGATGAATTCCAAGGTATTTCATTTTCCTCTGTGTTATTGTAGAAGTTATTTTTTCTTAGTTTCCCTCTCAGTGTTTTTGTTATCTGTGTAGTGGAATGGTATTTACTTTGTATCCTGCTGTCCTACTGAATTTATGTATCAATTCTAGTAGATTCTTGGTGAAGTTTTTTATTTTTTTCAAGTAACATATCATGTGATCTGCAAATAATGATAATTTAACTACATCTTTACCTATTCTTATTCTTCTCTCTTGTCTAATAGTTCTACGTAATGATTCCAGAACTATACTGGGTAGCAGGAGTGATACAGGACATCCTTGTCTTGTACCAAATCTAGGAGTAAAAGATTTGTTTTTCAAATTAGAATTATGTTAGCCATTGGGTTGTCATAGAAGTATTTTAACACATTGAAGTAAAGACTTTCTTTTCCAATTTTCTACAGGACTTTGAACATGAATGAGTTTTGTAGTTTGTCAAAAACCTCTTCTGTGTCAATTGAGATGATCATGTGGTTTCAGATTTGGCTCTATTGATATAGTGTATTAAATTTATAGATTTGCATATATTGAGCCATTTTTGCATCATTGGTATGAATTCTACCTTGTCGAGGTGTATGATCTTCTTTTGATTTGCTGTATTCTATTTGCTAGGATTTTATTGAGGATTTTTGCGCGTATGTTCATGAGGGAGTTTGGCCTGTAATTCTCTCTTTTAGTTGTGTCTTTCCTTGGTTTTGGAATTAGTATAATACTTTGTCTCCAGAAATGATTTTGGTTGGACTGAATCGTTTTCATTTTCATTGAAGAGTTTGAGGAGTGTAGAGATTGTATCTTGTATAAATTTCTTGTAGAATTCAGCTGTGTATCCATGAGGACTTGGACTTTTCTTTGTCGCGAGGCTTTTTATTACATTTCGTATTTTGTTGGCTGTTATTGGCTTATTGAGAGTTGTTTTATTTTCTTGATTCAGTTTTGATCATTTGTACCTTTCTATGAATCTGTCCATTTCTTTTGTGTCTTCCATTCTGTGAGTGTAGAGATTCTTGAAGTAGCTATTGATAATCATCTGAATTGCAACTATGCCTGTGGTGATTTCACCCTTTTCATTCCTTACTGTGTGTATTTGAATTTTTTCTTTCCTCTTTTTATTGAGGTTAGCTAGGGGTTTATCAATTTTATTTATTGTTTCAAAGAATCAGCTTTTTGATTCTTTGATTCTCTTAACTGTCTTGTTCATCTCAATTGAATTAATTTCTGCTCTAATCTTTATCATTTCTTCCCATCTTTGCACTCTGGGTTTCGTTTGCTCTTCTTTTTGTAGATGTCGGAGGTACAACATCAGACTGTTTATTTGTTCCCGTTCTGTTTTACTATTGTGTGAATTTATAGCTATGATTTTCCCTCTGAGAATTGCTATCATCGCATCCCATAAATTCCGATAAATTGTGGTTGACTTTTCATTGAATTGCAGATATTGTTGAATTTCTTGCTTAAATTCTTCTGCATCCCATTGATTGCTGTTTAGGGTGTTTAATTTCCATTTACTTTGCGGGTTTTTCTGTTGTTTATTTCCAATTTCATTGAAGTTTTGTCAAATAATATGCACGGGGTAATTTCTGTTTTCTTGTATATACTTAAGCATGACCTATGGAACAATATGTGATCTATTTTAGAAAATGAACTGTGTGCCGCTGAAAAAAATGTGTGTTCAGCTGTGCTACCGTGGAACATTCTGTATATGTCTACCAGGTCCATTTGTTCCAAACTCTGGTTCAGTTCTGTTACTTTGCTCATTTTTATTTTGTCTGGTTGACCTATCTTTTTGAGATAAGGGGGTGTTAAAGTTCCTGTGAAGATTGTGGTATTGTATAGTAGATTTTTCATTTCCAATAAAATTTGTCTTACATATACTGGTGCTCCTAAGTTTGCTGCATAGATATTTATGAGTTTTACCTCTTGCTCTTGAATTTTTCCCTTGATCAATATATTTTGGCCTTCTTTGTATCGTTTGAGCATTCTTGGTTTGAATTTGAGACTGTTGAGAACAAAATTGCAATTCCTGTTATTTTCTGAGCTGCTGGAGCATGTAATATTGTTTTCCATCCTTTGACTTTCAGCTGATGAATGTCTTTTTGAGTTAAGTGTATTTCTTAAATATAGCATATTGTTGGATTTTGTTTCCTAATCCACTGTGCCAGTCTAGTTCTCTCAATTGATAAATTGGGTCCATGGTTGGAATGTATTGACTTATGACTGTCATGTTATTTACTTGGTATTTATTCCTTTTTGTTGTGTGTTTAATTGTGTGGCCTACTTAGTGCATTCCATCTATTCTCATTCATGGTCATTGTGGTCTCTCTCTAGAACATCTTTCAGTAGCCTGTGTAGGGATGGCTTTCTCATCATGAAATTCTTTAGCTGTTCTTTGTCATGGAAGTATTTCACTTCTTCATTAAACTTGAAAGGGAGTTTTGCAGGGTATAGTAGTTTGGGCTACAATTTGTTTTCATACAGGACTTGAACTGTTCCATGTTTTCTTTGCCTTTGTGGTTTTTGAAGAGAAGTTGGCTGTAATTCTGATGGGTTTTCCTTTGAATGTGACCTGCTTCTTTTCTCTATCAGTTTTCAGTATATTATTCTTGTGCTAGATTTCTGGGATCTCGACTATTATGTTTTTACTTGGGTTGAAGTTACTTGGCATTCTGTATTTTTAGGTTACTTTAATGTTAGATTTAGTCCACATATTTGGGAAGTTGTTTGCTATTCCTTCTGCCCATATTCTTTTTAGTTCATTTGTGTTGTCTCCTTCATGCTTATTGATGCATATTAATCTCACATTGTTCATCTTGGCATCATCTTGCTGGTGATGGATTCTTTTTTTCGTGCATCCTCGTTGTTTGTACGAGCTCGTTTCTCACATTTTCACTAGCTGCACCAGCATCTTCTAAATCTGAAACTCTGTCTTTGCTTTCATCAAATGGTTTTGTGGACACGTGGTTGAGATTTTAAGTTATTCTATATGTCTTTGACTCTACTTTATGTGGTCTGTTTCTTTCCTGTGTTGCTCATTCAAGGAATCTATCATATTTCTGATCTGTATTTTTATTTTTACCCATGTCTTCTTTACAGGTAGCTCATGATTCTTCATGCAGTTTTTTTTTTTCCAAATTAGGAAATATATTTCCAGAATAGATTCTTTACTTCAGATTCTATGATTTCAAAGATTTCTTTTTTTTTTTTTTTATTTCAGAGATCATTTCTGCTTTGCGTTGCTGTTTACCGTTTTGCTTTTGTTTCTTTGTTTGTGATGCTGTTAATTCGTATGTTTCAGTTGGAATAGTGTTTTCTGTCCTTGTTTCGGGTGTGCATTGGGTTTCCCCCATATGTTCCTGGCGGTGATTTGTTACTTCAGATGTTATGTATTCAAAAATTTCTTTTTTTATTTCAGGCATGAATTATGGTCTGAGTTCCTCTATATCTTTCTTCTGTTGTTGCTTTGCTTCTGACTCTGTTAATTCATTCATTTCAGCTGAGCTTGTTTACTCTGCACTTGCCATACATGTACTGGAGGCCTCAGATTGCATTTTTCTCCTTGTCTTTGTCATTTTATGTAGCACTGGCCTCTGAACTTTGGTGTAGAGCTTTGGTGCAGTTACAACCTTAGCATGCAATGAGATTCAGGTGCCAATCTATTAAGTCTGATATTATCCAGTTATGCCTGGCCTGGATGTAGCTATTGTGGTCAGCTGCTTTTTTCTATAGCACTCTGGCTCTACTGTGAGCCTATGTTTCCCTTCTGTTGTGCTCCTGGTCCAGGGAACATCTTTCCAAGAGAGCTCCAAAGCTCTCTCGCATACTCACTGGACTGCGGTTGGCTGGATCAGGGGCTGAAAGAGTCACAAAACTTCTCATTTTTTGGCGTGCTTGGGGTTAGGAACTCCGGATGGCATGGCGCATGGGGAAGGGGAAAGTTCTCCCACACACTAATCAGGAGGACTCAGGTGAATCAGGGACTGGAAGAGTCATAGTAGTTCTCACTCATTCTGTGGGCTTGGGCGCAGGGGATCCTGGGAGTTGCAGGGCAGGTGGAGCTGCCCTAGATCGCGTTCTGAGGTCCTGGTGTGTGGGGCTCTGGATGGTGGTGAGAGGAAGCTGAAAGTTCTCCCACACACTCACCAGGCAGGCGCAGGAGGATCAGGGACCAGAAGAGTTGCAATAGTCCTCACTTGCTCGCCGGGCTTCGGGGCAGGTGCTTTGTGGTGTTGCAGGACAGGCCGGGCTGGGGCGGATCATTGTAGTTATATTTTTAAAAAGAAAATAACAAAATTAGTGAGGATGTAGAGAAACTGAAGACCTTATATAATACTGGTAGGTATGAAAATGGCATAGTTACAATGGAGAACTGCAGTAATTCCTCAAAGAATTAAACACAGAATTACTATATGACCCATCAGCTCCTCTTTGGGGTTTTTACTTCACAGAATTGAAGATAGAATAAAAAATTGTATTTAGAGACCCAGCACAGCTAGGCCAGTGAGTGAGGGCTCCAGGTCTGCCACCGGAGGGACATTTCCCAGACATGTCCGGTTTCACTCCATGGCCTCAGACCCAGAGCAGCTCGGCTGCTGAGTGAGAACTCCAGGCCCGCCGCACCAAAGGGACCTTTCCCAGTGATCCCATTTCCCAAAAATCCCCGATTCCATCCTGGGGTCTCAGACACAGGGCAGCTTGGCCAGTGAGTGAGGGTTCCAGGCTTGCTGTGCTGGAGTGACCTTTCCCAGAGATCCCTGGTTCCACTCCAAGGCACCAGAACCAACGCAGCTTGGCTGCAAACCCAAGAAAGCCCAGGTCCGGCTACCTAGAGAGTGACGTGCCTGAGACATGAGGGTTGACTCTCGGAACTTTAAGGATCCCCACACCAAAGCCAGCCAAGAGAGTGGGAATTTTCACTACTTACTCAATCATGCTCACCTGAGAAGGGAACCAACAGAGGGGAAACACAGGAGCTGAAGCAAAAAAGGAACTGAACACAACAGCTAGATCCAGGCCAGGCATAACTAGATAATCTCAAACTTAATAGACTGGCACCTGAATGTCATTACATTCTAAGGTTATAGTTGCATCAAAGCTCTACACCAAAGGTCAGGGGTCAGTGCTATATAAAATGATAAACTCAAGGAGAAAAATGCAATCTCAAGCCTTGAGTTCACCAGTAAGTGCAGACGACACTAGCTCAGCTGAAAGGAATGAATAAACAGATATGGAAGCAAAGGAACAAAAGCAGAAATGTATAGAGGAACTAAGATGAGAATTCCCGAAAAAAAAGAGAAATATTTGAACACATAGCATCTGAAGTAAAGAATCAAATGCAAAACATCAGAGGGATAACAATGCTCACCCAGGACAAGTGAAGAGAGCACTATTTCAGCTAAAACGTATGGATTAACAGCATCTGAAGCAAAGACACAGCAGCAGAAACGTCATGAAGAACTCAAAGCAGAAATAATTTGTGAAATCAAAAAAGAATTATTTGAAAAAAAAGAATTCTTTGAAATCATAGCATCTGAAATTCAGAAACAAGTCTGGAAATATACAGAATAATCCTAACTTGGAAAAAGGTCTGCAGAGAAAGAATTAATAACTACCTCTAAAGAAGACATGAATGAAAAAATAGAGGAGATCAGAAATATGACAGATTCCTTGAATGAGCAATATAGAAAAGAAATAGAATGCATGAAACAGAGTCAAAGAAATGTAGAAGAACAAAAAATAGCAATCAAGTGTCTACAAAACCATTTGAGTGAAAGAGAAGACATAGTTTCAGATCTTGAAGACGTTGGTGCAGCTAGTGAAAAGGTGAGAAAGGATCTCTAAAAACAATAAGAATGCAGGAAAAAATAATCCATCACCTACAAGATGATGCCAGGATAACGAATGTGGATTGATTGGTATCAATGAGAATGAAGGAGTCAATACAAATGATATAAAAATAATTGGGGGAGAAGTAATCACAGAAAACGTCCCAAATGTGAGGAAACAATCCAACATTCAGGTAACCAAAGCATACAGAACTCCAAATAACTTCAACCCAAGTAAAAACACATGGAGACATATAATAGTCAAGATCCCAGAAATCCAACACAAAAATAATATACTGAAAGCTGCTAGAGAGAAGAAGCAGATCACATTCAAAGGAAAACCCATTAGAATTACAGCCAACTTCTCTACACACACCATGAAGTCAAGGAGAGCATGGAGCAGAGTTCTTCAAGTCCTGTATAAATTCCAGCCCAGACTATTATACCCTGCAAAACTCTCTTTCAAGTTTGATGGAGAAGAGAAATACTTCCACGACAAAGAACAACTGAAAAATTTCATGATGACCATGCTATCTCTTCACAGGCTGCTCAAAGATGTCTGGAGAGAGACCACCATGTCCAGTACTCCACGAATGAGAATGGAAGGAACCACTAAAAAGGACAGACAATTAAACAGAAGACAAAAATAAGTAAACAATAGCAGGTAAATATCATGACAAATGTAAGTCAACACAGTTCCATTATAACTATCAATGTAAATGGACTCAATTCACCCATTAAGAGAAATAGACTGGCACAGTGGATTAGGGAATGAAATCGAACAATATGCTTTATACAAGAAACACACTCAACTCAGAAGAACATTCATAGGCTCAAAGTCAAAGGATGGAAAACAATAGTACATGCCCCAGCACCTCAGACAAAAGCAGGAGTACCAATACTGTTTTGAGACAGTTTCAACTTCAAAGCAAGAAGGATCAAATGAGTCAATGAAGGCCACTATATATTGGTCTGGAGAAAAATTCAAGAGAATAAGGTAAAACTCATAAATATCTATGAACCAAACACAGGATCACCCAATTATGTAAGTCAAATTCTAATGGACTTGAAAAACCTAATATCTAAGACTAAAATCTTCGCAGGACACCTTAACATCCCCTTATCTCAAAAAATAGATCAACTAGACAAAATATTAGCAAGGAAGTAGCAGAAGTGAACCAGAGCTTGGAACAAATGGACCTTGTGGACATATACAGAGTGTTCACCCAACCACCGCTGAATACGCATGTTTTTCAGTTGCACATGGGTCATTTTCCAAAATAGACCACATATTATTGCAGAGATTGCGCTTAAGTGTATGGGAAAAAACAGAAATTATCCCATGCATATTATCTGACCACGGTGCAATGAATCTGGAACTAAATGACAAAATAAACCAGAAAAATCTGCTAAATTCATGGAAATTAAACAACACCCTACTCAGCAATCAATGGGTCACAGAAGAAGTTAACAAGAAATTCAACAATATCTATGATTCATTGAAAATTAAGCCACAATTTAGCGGAATTTATCGGATGCGATGAAAGCAGTTCTTAGCGGGAAAATCTTAGCTATGAACTCACACATTAGGAAAACAGAACGGGAACAAACAAACACCCTAATGTTGCACCTCCGACATCTAGAAAAAGAAGAGCAAATAAAACCCAGAATGCAAAGACAGGAAGAAATCATAAAGATTAGAGCAGAAATTAATTGAATGGAGATGAGGAAATCTGTTCAATGAATCCAAAAATATAAAGTTGGTTCTTTGAAAGACTAAATAAAGTTGATAAGCCTCTAGCCAACCTCAGCAAAAAGAGGAAAGAAAAAAATTCAAATACATGCAATAAGGAATAAAAAGGGTGAAAACACCCCACCCCCAGGGCAAATTCAGAAGATTATCAATAGTTACTTATTATCAATCTTTAAACTCACAGTATAGAAGAGACAGAAGAAATGGACCAATTTCCTGATTGGTACAAATTACCAAAACTGAACCAAGAAGATATAACAACTCTCAATAAGCCAATAACGGCCAATGAAATATGAAACATAATAAAAGGCCTACCGACAAAGAAAAGTCCAGGTCCTGATGGATTCACAGCTGAATTCTATAAGAAATTTATAGAAAAATAATCCCTACACTCCTCAAACTCTTCAGTGAAATTGAAAAGGAAGCAGTCCTCCCAAAATCATTTCTGGAGGCAAATATTATACTCATTCCAAAACCAGGGAAAGACATAACTGAAAAGGGGAACTGCAGACCACTTTCCCTCATGATTGTAGACGCAAAAATACTCAATAAAATCCTAGCAAATAGAATACAGCAAATCATCAAGAAGATCACACAACTCGACCAGGTAAGATTCATCCCAGGGATGCAAGGATGGTTCAATATTCGAAAATCTATAAATGTAATACACTATATTAACAGACTGAAATCTAAAAACGACATGATCATTTCAATTGATGCAGAGAAAGCTTTTGACAAAGTCCAACATTCATTCATGTTCAAAGTCCCACAGAAAATTGGAATAGATGGAGTGTAGCTTAACTTGATAAAAGCCATCTATGACAACCCAAAAGCTAATATAATCCTAAATGGGGAAAAACTGAAATCTTTTTCTGTTAAATCAGGTACAAAAAAGCATGTCCTCTATCACCCCTCCTATTCAATACAGTTTATGCATCATTAGCAACAGCTATTATAAAACAGAGAAATAAAAGGAATAAGAATAGGTAAAGAAGAAATTAAATTATCACTATTTGCAGATGACATGATACTTTACTTGGAAGACCCAAAAAATTCCCACCACGAACTACTAGAACTGATATGGAAATTCAGTTGCATAACAGGATACAAAGTCAGTACTCAAAAGTCAATAGCATTCTTTTATGGAGATAACAAGCACATTGAAAGAGCAATAATTGAAACAATACCTTCTACAATAACAACGCGGAAAATGAAATACCTTGAAATTCACTTAACTAAGGAAGTCAAAGATCTTTTCACAGAAAATTACAACACCCTAAGAAAAGATACTATAGAGGATTTCAGAAAATGGAAAGATATTCCATGCGCCTGGACAGGAAGAACCAACATCATGAAGATGGCCATACTCCCAAAATTGCTGTACAGATTTACTGAAGTCCCTATTAAACTGCCACCAACATACCTTCCAGACCTAGAGAAATCATTCCTAATATTTATTTGGAACCACAAACGACCTAGAATAGCAAAGAAATCTTGGCCAATAAAGACAAGGCAGGAGGCATCACAATTCCTGACTTGAAATTGTACTAAAAAGCCACTGTGATAAAATCAACATGGTATTGGCAATGAAATAGACCTGAGGATCAGTGGAATAGATTAGAAGATGCAGACGCATCTACAAAAACACTCAGCCATCTGATCTTTGACAAAGGGGCCAAACAAGCCTATTGGAAGAAACATAGCCTCTTTAACAAATGGTGCTGGAAAACCTGACTTTTTACATTCCGAAAACTAAAACTTGGCAGTTCTAGCAGCATGCACTAAGCTAATGTCAGAATGGATTAAAGATCTAAATATTAAATCAGAAACAGTCAAACTTCCAGAAGAGAAAGTAGGAGGAACTTTTGAAGACATAGGGGTAGGTAAAGAGTTCATGAAGAAACATATACCTGCACAGGAAACACTTAATAGAATCAACAACTGAGATCAACACCTCTTGAGGAGTTCCTCCATGTAAAAAGAATTGTCAGCAATGTGAAAAGACACCCCAAGAATTTTGAAAAAATTTCTAACTAATAAGCGATCAGACAAATGTCTGCTATCTAGAATATATAAAGAACTAAAATATAACAGGGTCCTCATATTTAAAACCCAATTCAGAAATGGGCATGTGAGATGGATACATACTTCTCAGAAGACGAAATTAAATAAGCGAATAAATATATGAAAAGATTAATACTTTCTACCTTGTTAGCTTCCTAGTGATCTCCACATCGCTAGCCATTAGTGAAATGTGGTGCCAGAATTATAAGTTGTGCTGTAAATGTTACAATCAACAACTTCTTCAGATAATTCACTATTATTGTGGAATGCTGGACTGTGTTGTATTGTGTTGCCAAGTTCAGGCACCTACATTGGTGTATTGATAATTGAGTGCTCATGTTTGTCAGGTCTAGACAAAAAAAGGGTATACAAATGACGAATCATGATGTGTGTGTGCAAACTATAGTTAGGATAAGTATCCAATGCTTCTGAATAATCCTATGAGAAGCAATATTTGCACTAATAGTGGTTAGACAAGATATTATGTTGGCTGCTAGTACTATGAACCACCACTAGGAAAATAACAAGGTAGAAAGTATTAATTATTGTATCTGTGATGTAAAGCAGATATAAAAAATAAAATAAGTATATAGCTTCCCTCCCTTAATTCACTTACTAGACATCTGCTATAATAATATATGTAAGTATAATATCATGTATGCGCCTTGTATGATACCAATACAATACAAAAACAGTTTGCAATGTATTAATTTATTGAATCTATCCTGTTAATTTGTCTTGAAGCTGTCTCATTGCTATGTGTTCTTCAAGTAAAAATAAAGAAAAAAGGAACCAAAAATATGTATTTATACAACCATGTTAATAGCAGCACTATTCACAATAATCTAAGGTAGGAACTACTCAAGTGTCCATTAGATAAATGTCTTCAAGTTCCATATGTATAATACTATGTGCCAGAATTTCTTTCTTCTTGAGTTTATGCAATATCCAATTATATGTTCATACCACATTTTGATCTGGTACATTTTTAGTTATAATACTTTTAGATTTACTTATACATTTACTTATACATTTACTTCTGTTTCACATTATTTTCATTGTATGCATTACATGTCCATGTATGTGCCACAAATTAAACAATTTAAATAAGTATATGTTTTGTAATATGCATTATTATGATCATTACTATAATAAAATTTGATCAGGTCTTCACTAGAGGAGGTTCTGTCATTCTAGAATAAATGTTTCATATAAAGGAAGATGCAGAAAAGAGAATTTTGAGAAAAGTGTTGGTATTTATGTGTACTTCTCAATTACCATACATGACCATGGTACGTTTTATGTTAGTACTAAATGAATTGCATATTTGTGCTAAAAATGTAACTCATTTAGTCATCATGCAAGTTGCTAAACACAAACAGGTCAATTCAGATGAGAAATGTTAACACAGATACAGATGATATAACAGGATATATCAAAGTCAAATATAGGCTTGTTGAATGCTGGATTTTTACTTCTGCAGGGAATCTTTAAAATCCTGAAAATTTTTATCACTTTATCCCCATGGAGGAAGAGTTCAGAAAATACCATGGATCATAGTAATTATGTCTCAGAAGTGCTCCCAGAGCAGGTAAGCTCTGTGAGAAAGACAGAGCCCCAAATACATGAGACATGGTTACCACATGTGAGCTTATGTCTCACTGGTCTGCTGTGCTTTGTACTCTGGATGCACATCTGAAACCTTAGGGAATGACTACAGCAATTTATTATACCCACACAATTTTTGAGAAAACTAATGAAGCTTAGTGTTCATTGAAATTAACATACATAGCAGCCTTCATTCAATATTCCTTATTGGGAATACCACAAAAGATCTCCAAGAACACTCTCCTATGTTCTCCACTCATCTCTAGGGGAAGCTTCTGCAGTGTATCTTCCTATGTAGCTAAGACCATGGAAATAGGGCTGCACTATACTGATCTAAGCCTGCCCAACCCTGACGTGAAGCCCAGGATCGCAGTTGTGATCAGGACTGAGCACAGCATACTTGCAGTGGACTCTGGGCTATGCCGGGCTTTCATTGTTGCTGTATAAAAGGTGATTTTATTATAAACAAGAAATTATGAGTGTGTGAGTGGACATTAATGGGATAAACATTAGGCCTTTGAGAGGGTTTCCTGGGCAAGGTGTCTCTGGGTTTTCAGGTGTGCAGATGGAGGTGCAGCTAGTGGAGTCTTGGTGCAGCCTGAAGGCTCCCTGAGACAGTCTTGTCCAGCCTCTGGATTCAAGTTCAGTAAATATTGATGAGTTGGATCTATCAGGCTGCAGGAAAGAGGCTGGAGTGGGTTGGGGAAATTAACAAGGATGGGTGGCACATCCTATGCAGGCTCCGTGAAGGTCCGATTCACCATTTCCAGGGACAACTCCAAGAATACACTGTATCTGCAAATGAGCACACTGAGAACTGAGGACATGGCCGTGTGTTACTGTGCAAAAGCCACAGTTAGTGGATGTCAGTGTGAGTGCACACACAAACCTCCCTGCACGGATACTCAGAACCAGCAGGGGGCAGTAGGAATACAGAAGACAGAAGAGTAGATTTACAGCGAGGTGAAAGTTGTTTTCCGAGGTGAAAGTTGTTTTCCTCTGAGATCTGTGACGTTTTCTCAAGCTAATATTTTCTCCAAAATGCTCCTGTTTCATGCCTTCCTCCATTACCTCCAAAATGTCTCTAGACCTGCTTGTTTAAGTAGGAAAACACATTCTCAACTGTGCAAACTAAAATTTAATATTGAATTTATAATGATTCTGTTGTGGTTGTCAGGACTGGTTCCTTAAGAGTTCGATAACCTTTTAGCTTTATTTTTATTTTTGCATTTTAGGGAATATCTCCAGGATTGTCAGGGTCTCACTACTAGATCAGACTCGTAGTGATCTGCCTGTTTACAGCCTCCTAAGAGCTGGGATCACAGGAAAGTGCCACCATGCCCAGTCTCAATTGCCATCTCAACATGCCCTGGGGACGGGGCCAGCACAGCAGGCCCAAGAATCAACCCCCTGGACCCTGTGCCTGCTGGTAGGTCCTGTGATCCTTTGAGGTATTTGGCCAGCCCAGAAAATTATTCTTTCTTACAGTCTCATCTTTGGCCCTGCGATATAACTCAGTGGACTTAAAGCATCTACTTACACAATCTTAGGCAAAGTTCAGAGTCCGGGGTTACATCCCTGGCATGACATGCTTTGCCAGCCATACCTCTATGGTGGGCTAAACTGAGCATGGTTAAGGCATGCTGTGATCCCAGAGCAGGGGAGGTTGAATGCTGGAGGATCACCACGGGTATGAGCTCTGTAGTGAGATTGCATGAGAACCAGATACATTAAAAATAGTCTCTTAAATTGTTTATTGTTTTCTAGCTCTTTATTTTGAATACATTTTACAATATTTTAAAATTTAGAAACACAGCTTATATGTTCTGTCTGTATGCTCACCTCCAACCTTTCATGTTCAAGCAGCATACAATACCTATTTCACTTTCATATCACAAGGTTTTATTTATTTATTTATTTATTTATTTATTTATTTTTTTTACAATTGAACACCTGCTTACTTTATTTTTTTTCTTTAGTTTTATAATTTTCATTTATTTTGAAGAGCAAAAGCAAGAGCAAGAATAAAAAGACAGAAACAGAGTAACATATAACAATACATAAATTACAGATTTTCAAAGAAGAATAGCTGATTAACAATGACTGATATAATACCTATTTTAATCATCAAATCTGTTGCTCAGTTTAACAGAAATAGTTACACAAGATGGGACATATAATTTAATATTACCACATGTGGGTCTGCTTTATTTCATGTAAGAGTATAGTCTCAAGGTACATCCACTTAGCTCTGAAGGCTTTGAGTTTGTTTTTCAGTATAGCTGAGTAATACCCCATTGTATACAAAATAGCACATCTCTTTCATCCCTTCTCCATCCCTGCAGGGAATGTATACTGGGGCAACCATTATGGAAATCAGTGCGCAGACTCACTGGAAATGTGAGACTATAAATCCATTCCATCCAGTTATTAGCTTTCTGGGAATTTTCCCAAATGTTCTGAAATCATAATGATATATGTGTGCCCATTTTTTTTTTCATTTATTTTTATTTTATTAAAATACAAATGTCAATCAGACAGTTTCAAGACACCTTAACCACACAGATTCGATGAATTAATACATTGCAAACTGTTTTCATAACGTTTTGGTATTGTACAAGGTGCATACATGATATTATATTTACAGATGTTATTTTATTTTATTTTTTTATTATTTATTTATTTATTCATTTATTTGTTTGGTACAGGGTCTTGCTATGCAGCTTGGACTTGTAGTGACCTTCCTGTCTCAGCCTTCTCAGTTCAGGGATTAATGGTGTGCCCCACGTCCAGTTTAAGTGGCTGGTACAGCATGCCCAGGGTGGCATGTATTACTGGTGGGGATCAACATCAAGTCCTTGTGCTTGCCAGGCAGGTGCTTAGACCTCTGAGCTATCTCCCTAGCCCTACATACCTTATTATAATCATTTGGTTTTGTATCTTACACAGTGTTGAAGACCAGATGTCCAGTGGCCAGCTTAGTCTTTGGTATTTCATCTGCCTTCCTAACACCTGATGTAGCTGTGTTAGTCGCTAGAAGTTCTCTTCATCTCACGCTTGGGTTGGTGTGTCAACAACATCAACATATTTTAGCAGATATCTCTTATCAGTGAATTAAGAGTGTAGCTGCTTACTTATCTTATTTTTTTATACCTAAATTATATCAAAAATTCAATAATTATTTACCTAGTGGATGACCATAGTACTAAAAGCCGACATAATATCCTGTCCAACCACCATTAGTGCAGATCTTGCCTCTCATAGAATTATGTAGAAGCCCAGCATTATCTATCCCAACTGTACTGTCTTTACACACACATCATGATTTTTTCTTTCTACAACCCTTCCTTTGTCTACACCTGTCAAAAGTGTGTGTGCCCATTTTTATAGCAGCATAATCTATGATAGCCAAATCTAGGAAACAATGAAAATGCCTGTCATAAGGTTTTAAATACAAGTATTGCTACAGGGGTCTGCCTATGCAGGAGCATCAAATACAGGGCCTCTGTTGCTAGAGTCTCCAGGATTCTCACAGCATCCCTCACAGGTAACATTGTAACTCAGCATCCTTGCTCTACATGGAGACTTAAACTCCTATCCAACTTTATGTGCAGCTGGTGGTGAAGGTTTGGTTTTCTATCTTGTACAGGTGTGTACTTGGTGACCACCTCTGTCCAGTTTCATGTGTGGAGCAGCAATGTCTAAAAGCAATCTTTGTCCACCAGGGAGACTGGGAAGAGATGAACCTGGTGGGAGTGTCCTCAGAAGAAGGAGGAAAACATCATAGTAAGATCACTTCTGTACAGGCCTCATATTCTTTTGATCCCTGGCCAGCTTCGCCTCTGTTAGAAATTCCCAAAGTGTTTCTTCAGGGGAAGAATCACTTTCCATTCTCATTGCTAAGGAATAAGGGAACAATTGGCTGTACATTCTCAGGCTTTTTGTTGGTCTAAATGATGTCTATAACATGGATTAATAAATGAGCTATCTATCACATTGTGTGACTGCCTCTCTATGTACATAAACAAGTGACAAGTGCTAACTAACCATGTGCTGTACCATGAAATCACGGGAGCTGAGAGGCAGTTACTACACAGAAAAAGGTTTTCTTTACCTGCCAATGTCCAGATACATGAAAAACTGTCTGAACCATGTCTTGGTTTTGAGGAAGATGATACCAGGCCTGCTGCAGGGGACCTCAGAGAAGTCAAACAGCTCAATATGCACCCAGCCCACATCTTGCATAATGCTCTGTAGAGCATTCTATTGGAAAGATGTTCAACACTTTGGTGTAGCATGAAGGAAGCAGACAGCAGAAGAACAGCTAAAAAGAAAAGTTAAGATGTGACATACACATGTACAGATGCCATAGATTAATTATAATCATTATGTATCGTATATGTGTAGAGCCATTAAAATAAAATGAACATTGAATCTTTTGAACATTTAAATTTTAAGTACTGGAATATTTTGCTGAATTCACACACCGACAATATTTAAATGGCGGTGGAATACCCATCTCTGACATAACTAAACCAAAAAAGGGGATGTAAATGAAGGACCATTTTGCATCTATATATACAAAATAGTTGGGATATATATATAGCTAATTTCTCTTAATTCAATGAGAAGAAAGATTTGTACTAATAGTGTTTGGACAGGATATCATGTCTGCATCTTGTACTATGAATGACCACTACGAAGAAAACAATATGCAATTTGTTAATTATTGAAACTGTCCTACTAATCAGTTTTGAAACTATCTCATTGCTATTTGTTTCTGAATCAAATTAATAAAACAGGATAAGAAAAGAAAGAATAAAGAAAAATAGGATGACATTTGATTTTAGGCTGCATGAGGCAATTGATTTCCATATGTTTCCCTTTAACATTCATGTATGTTGTGCTTTTACACAGATTCCCATGCACATATACACATGCTGTGAGTAGTGTCTCATACTCACTGTTACAGCTGAAATGTGTGGGTTAACTTACATATCTATAAAGTTGTCCTTCATCTGAGAACTCAACCAGGCCTCTGACCAGATTCTCTACCAGAAGTCGTGCTCTGAAGTTAGAGGACCTATGTTCAGGGCAGTGTAGCCCTGGGAGGACACTTGGCCCTGAGTTCTCAGTCAGAAACCTTGCCGTAGGGGAGGCTACATACGGGGACCTCCTCTTGCTCTCTTACACCTCTATATACAGAAGTGCATTCTGCATGCAAATGCTTCATGATATACTCATATCTCAGATTGAATCACGTCACACATTTAATTAAATTCACATTCTTCCTCAAAATTAAGGTATTTCTGGGATTTATAAAGCTTATCTGAAAGATAACAGAACATTACTGCCTCCTCTTCTTTCTGATGGCTGCCCCTAGACCTCAGTGTACCAGGGTTCAGATAGAAAAATGATAGGGTCCTATATCTGACCTCAAAATTCTCCATTCCCACTGTTTTATGTTACATGATCGTGGGAATAACTATTCCATTACTCAACAAAATCTATATATGCATTGTACTATATGTCATTTATTCATCATTAAAATTATTATATATAAGATAAATAGTTTAGTATTGAAATAGTAATCCACAGAAAGCTAAAAGAAGCAGACAGTGGAAAAACAGCTAAAACGAAAAGTTAAGATGTGACATGCACATGTACAGACACCATAGATTATATCAGAATAAATTATACACTTGAAGAATCCTTGATATTTATTTATTAGAAAATATTTAAAAGACTGAAAATCATTTCATGTTTTCTCATTAGTGTAAGAGGTCTGGAAACATCACAAAGCATCATACCTCTGTCTTTGAATTGGCCATGGAACTGCTAAATACTGTGCGAAGAACATAAATATATAGGATATTTTTTGTTTTGTTTTGTTTTTGTTTTTGTTCTTGTATTTTGCAGAACCAGGGATTGTACTCAGGCACTTGTGCTTGCCAGGGAAGGTCTTATGCTATTGAGCCATCTCCCTGACCCCAGGATATGTTCTTATTACCTGTAAGCTTGCATCTTGTAAGTCTGGATGCACAGATGCACAACGTAGGAAGTGAACAAACCCATTTATTACATTCAAAATCGAGGATTTGAAAACTAATGAGAATACGCATATTCTACAATTTATGCACATAGTAAAAATATTATACTCATTGTTGTATCATCACAAATTATCTCCCAAAAGACTCTCCTGTGCTCTGGACCCATCTTTTACTGAGGCTTCCACAACAGAGCTGTGTATATAGCGGAAGGTCATGCAAATAGGGTCTCCCTCTGCTGATGAAAACCAGTCCAGGCCTGATTGCAGCTCTGCAGAGGAGCCCAGTCTTGGAAGCCCAGGTGTCCTCACTCCCTGATCACTACTGCGTGCAGGAAGCTTATCATGCAACTCGCACTGATCTGGGTTTTCCTTGTCACTGTTTTAAAAGGTGACTGGTGGATAATAGATGCTGAGAGTGCAGGTGGACATGGATGGGATAAACAGTGGGACTGTGTGGCAGTTTAATGATGAGGATATTTGTGTGTTTGCAGGAATCCAGTGTGAAGTACACCTGGTGGAGTCTGGAGGAGGCTTGGTGCAGCCTGGTGGGTCCCTGAGACTCTCCTGTGCAGCCTCTGGATTCACCTTCGATGATTATAGCATGCACTGGGTCCGCCAGGATCCAGGAAAGGGGCTGGAGTGGCTTGCGTGGATTGACTGGAATGGTGAGAGCACAAACTATGCAGACTCTGTGAAGGGCCGATTCACCATCTCTAGAGACAACAACAAGAACACTCTGTATCTGCAAATGGCAAAACTGAAAACCGAGGACACGGCCACATATTACTGTGCAAAAGACACAGTGAGGAGATGTCAGTGTGAGCCCAGACACAAACCTCCCTTCATAGGTGCTCAGGACCAGCAGGGGGTGCAAGTGGTGCTTGATAACCAAGGGTACATTTTATTTTATTTTTTTTTCAAGAGCATATTTAGAGTCAGGTGAAACTTGCTTTCCTCTTAGGACCTGAGAAATCTTTTGAACATAATTCTTTCTCTCAGACACACTAATTTCATTTGTCCCGTCTTATATCTGATGTCTCTCATTACACATACTTTTTAAAAAGGAGATCACAAAAAGCCGGGCGTGGTGGCTCAGGCCTGTAATCTCAGCACTTGGCAGGAGGATTGTTGTGAGTTCAACACCAGCCTGAGCTACAAAGTGAGTTTAAGGCCAGCCTGAACTGCACAGTGAAACCCTGTCTCAAAAAGAGAAAAAAAAAAAAAGGAGATCACATCCCTAACTGTGCAATACTCACTTGATCACTTTAGATCATAGTGATTCTGTTGTGGGACACATCTCCACATCTGTAGGAGTCTCAGGGATTCTGCTAAAGTCAGATGAGAATTTGGATCCCAATCTTAGAAGTATTCAGGCTGAACACAGACACAAATCTGAATTCTTGGTTGATCAGTCCCAATAGATGGTACTCTAATTTCTGAAATCAAAAAAGAATTCTTTGAAAAAAAAGAATTATTTGAAATCATAGCATCTGAAGTACAGAAACAAGTCCTGAAATATACAAAGGAAACCCAGCTTGGAAGAAACACTGCAGAAAAAGAATTAATAACTACCTCTAAAGAAGAGATGGATAAAAACCTTGAGGAGATCAGAAATATGATGGATTCCTTGAATGAACAATACAGAAAAGAAATGGAATGCATGAAACAGAGTCAAAGAGATATAGAAGAACTAAAAATATCAATCACGAGTCTTCAAAACTGTTTGAGTGAAAGCAAAGACAGAGTTTCAGATCTTGAAGACGCCGGGGCAGCTAGTGTGAAGGTGAGAAAGGATCTCTTAAAAACAACAAGGATGCAGGAAAAAATAATCCATCACCTGCAAGATGACGCCAGGATGAACAGTGTGAAAATAATTGATATCAACGAGAATGAAGGAGTCAACACAAATGACATAAAAAGAATTTGGGGAGAAATAATTGCAGAAAACTCCCCAAATATGAGCAAACAATTCAACATCCAGGTAACCGAAGCATACAGAACACCAAATAACTTCAACCCAAGTAAACACACACCGACACATATAATAGTCAAGATTCCAGAAATCCAACACAAAAATAATATACTGAAAGCTGCTAGAGAGAAGAAGCAGATCACATTCAAAGGAAAACCCATCAGAACTACAACCGACTTCTCTACACAAACCATGTGCTTCCTCAGAGGAAGCTGAGGACAGATTAGAGAGCTCAGCATGATTAGGATGCACAGTAGAGAGACCTTCCAGGTCCCAAAATGGAGCAGTTGCCTTGAGTCCTGTGGAGATCTTACCTGTTTCGTCCTTGCTCTTCATCCCTGCTGAGTCATTTATGTACTGTTATTTAAATGGAACTATAGGGGTTGGGGAGATAGCTCAGTAGAATAGGGGCTTGCCTGTAAAGCTCAAGGGCCTGGGTTCAATCCCTGGTTCTTCCAAAAATAAATAAATAATAAATGGAATAATAATAGGATCTGAATGACTCTTCGTATATCTTTCCCAGGAGAACTAATATATGTATACTTTGTTAATGCATTAGATTAAATTACATATATATGCATATATATAATTTAACATACTTTGTTAACATATTATCATTAAATATGTTGAGTTTTCAATATATCAGAAACCAATATTGTCACCAATTAAAAATAAAATGCTTAGTATTTTATAACACAGTCCAATCAAAATGTATAATATCAAAACAATGTAATTATAGTTTTTTTCTAAATTGGCATATAAAGCATACTTTTTGGCTATTAGTTTTAGTCTTGTTCTCTCCCCTCTCTCGAGGTCAAAGTAAGAACAAATATAAGTCTGTTTATGGATTTGCCATTCCAGAATATGTTTCTTTTTATTATTATTATTATTATTTTTCAGAATATGTTTCATATCCCCCAAAATTACAGAGTAATTGCTTGTGTCCCACTTCATCATCTTATGAATGCCTTCAATATTTTGTATGCTATGTTATTCATATGTCTGAGATAAAGAAGACAGACAGTGGCATGTAATGATGAGATTGAAGAACAAGTGGAAGTACCTCTTATTTTTATTATAGGATTTGAATTCAGGACCTCATGCTTGTTAGGTTGATGCTGCACCTCTGAGATAAATCCCTGACCTTGAAGATTCCTCTTCATAATTTTGTCTCTATTTCTTTAGATTTTAATTTAATTCATGTAGATATTATTAAATCAATGTGAAGATCACGCCTGGAATTCATAAGACAAAATAACAAGTTCTCACAAAGATTTTTGCAAATAACTTAATGCATGATTTACCTTAATATTAGAAAGGCACAGTGTTACTGAGAGTAGAATTCACAGACAGAATGAGTCTCCTTCACAAAAGAAATAAACATGGACTAGCACAAAAATGTCTTTTCAATAAACTAAGAGAGAGAAGCCCCAGAAACTGGCCCGACATAGCGCGGCTGACTCTGCCATCCTCCTCGATCCTGCCCAGGCCCAGAGACCGGCCCAAGACAGAGCAGCGACTCTGCCATCCTCCTCGATCCCGCCCACGCCTGCCCAGCCCCAGAAACCTTCCGAGACAGCGAGACCAACTCCAGCAGGCTACTCCATTGCCCACGCCACCCAGCCAGAGACTGGCTTGAGACAGCGGCTGACTCCTGCGGACTCCTGGATCTTGCCACAAGCTCTCTCAACGAGTTGGAATTTGCACAACTCACCAGGCTTCCCAGATCAGTGAGAGTGTGGTGAGTCTGAGGGAGAGCAATTGGCTTCTTCCCACTAGTGCTATTCGGATCCCTGCCCTCAAGCCCTCCAAGCCAGTGACTGGCCTGAAACCTCAGGACCCACTCACCAGCACCTCCCCAGATCCCCTGCACCAAAGCCCACTGAACGAGTGGGAATTTCCTCAATTCTCTGGGCATGAAAGTTCAGTGAGTGTAGAACTCCAGGCCCGCTGTGCCCGAGAGACATTTCCTAGGGACTCCCTCCCCCCCACCCTTCCCCTGGTGAGAGCTCAAGGCCCACCGTGCCAGAGAAACATTTCCAGGTGATTACCAGTCCCACCCCACAGCCCCAGACCCAGTGCAGGTCAGCCTTGATGAGAACTCCAAGCCTGCCACGCCGGAGGGACATTTCTCAGCAATCCTAGGTCCCACGCCACGGCCCGAAACCCAGCATAGCCTGGCCTATGAGTTACGGCTCCAGGCCAGCTGCACCGGAGGGACCTTTCCCAGTCTTCTCGGATTATGGCCTGTAGACCCAGACCCAGCACAGGCTGACTGACCCAGTACAGCCTACTCAGTGAATACGATCATCCACTATCATTTTGTGAGCCCAGAAGACCCACCAAAGCCCGGGCCCGCCCACCTGGGGAACGACTTGCCTGACACAGGAGGGCTGACCTCGGTAAGTTTCCGGATCCTCGCCCCAAAGTCAGCTAAGACGGGTACATTTCATTACTTGCTCTACATCCCAGTTCAGTTCATGGTTGCCTGAACAGGGAATGAACAGAGGGGAACCAAAGGAGCTGCATCAAAAAAGGAACTGAACATAACAGCTCGATCCATGATAGGCATACCTGGAAAATCTCAAACTTAATAGACTGGCACCCGAATCTCATAACAAGCTACGGTTATACCTGCACCAAAGCTCTACACCAAAGGTCAAAGGTCAGTGCTATATAAAATGACAAAGAGAAGGGGAAAAAAGCAATCCCAGACCTCGAGTCCATCAGGAAGGGCAGAGGACACTAGCTCAGCAGCAATGAATGAATTAACTGATACAGCAGCAAAGGAACAACAGCAGAAAGCTATAGAGGAAAGAAAACGAGAAGTAATTCCCCAAATTAAAAAAGAAATATCTGAATACATAGTATCTGAAATAAAGACTGAATTCCAGAAACATTGGGTGGAAAAACTGTGCTCATCTAGAACAAGTGCAGAGAGCACTATTGCAGCTGATATATATGAATTAACAGCATCTGAAGCAAAGAAACAACAGCAGAAAGATCATGAGGAACTCAAAGCAGAAATAAGTTCTGAAATCCAAAAACATTTTTTTGAAAAAAAAGAATTCTTTGAAGTCTTAGTATCTGAAATACAGAAACAAGTCCGGAAATAAACAGAGGAAACCCAACTTGGAAGAAACACTGAAGAAAAAGAATTAATAACTACCTCTAAAGAAGAGATGGATAAAAACATTGAGGAGATCAGAAATATGATGGATTCCTTGAATGAGCAATACAGAAAAGAAATAGAACACATGAAACACAGTCAAAGAGATATAGAAGAACTAAAAATATCAATCACGAATTCAAATTGAGTCAGAAGCAAATCATTTGTCTGGTATGACACTCATATCATCAGGACCACTGTTCCTCAGGGAATTTTACAGCATACTTTAAAATTCTATGCTACTATAATGTGCACTAGATGATTTTACAGGAGAAATACTGGATCCTGTCCTTCTCACAACCTCTTGTGAATTAAACTATAGGTCCTTTCAACTTGCTCAGGATGGTCATCTGGATACAATTCCACACTCAAAATGTGTACTGGTGGTTCTGGCAGAACAAATAAAGCTGGCTCAGTATCAGGCTTCCTTAAAGCCAAGAATGGGAAAATTTTTGTCCATACAAAAGGCAGAAACACTTACTATCAACATACCTTTAAAAACGACCCATGGCAGTGGTGCTTGTGCATGCATGCATGCATGTGTGTGTGTGTTTGCGTGTGTGTGTGTGTGTGTGTGTGTGACAGACAGAGAGAGAGAGAGAGAGAGAGAGAGAGAGAGAGAGAGAGAGAGAGAGAGAGAGAGAGAGAGAGAGAGAGAGTTTACTTACTTTTTTGTATTGAGGACAGGGTTACAGGGTGTACAGGGTCTCACTGCGCAGGTCGGACTTATTGTGATCCTCCTGTGTACAGCCTCTCAAGTACTGAGATCACAGGTTTGTGCCACAACACCCTGTCTAAATAAGACATTGGAAATATCTTTTTTTGTACAAGGATTGAACTCTGGACCGTGAGCTTGCCAGGCAGACACTTATTCTACTGAGCTATCTCCCCAGCTCTGAGAGAGAAAATTTAAAACATTCCTTGTAAAATTCTTAGCTACTCATTTGGTTTTTCCTCTTCTTTCAGATATTATTTGTAAAAGGGCACTGATTCACATTCATGTGGATGTGTGCTGGCAGGCAGTCTACCTTCAAATGAAAGTTTGTGAGGCTCCAATTGATCTCAGACAAGATAATCACAAAAATTTCATAAGTGGAATATATATATCTTTCAATATGGCAAGATTTTCTATGATAAAACTTTTGTAGCATGAATATCTAGACCCTTGATTTATTGTGATCTTAGAGGGATATGCACAATTTATGTAGTATATGAAGAGTTCAAGAACTTTGGGATGAAACGTGGGTTGAGATGGAGATGCATGGACTCCCAGACACTGTGAAGACCCAGACATTATCTTTGAAGACCACAGACAAGGATGAAACAATAGCTTGAGAAAAGGCAGCCATAGACAGGAGCACAGTGGATGCAGCAGGAAAAAATGTTTAGTTATGTAAAGATGCGTTTCCATGCCTCACTACAAATCTTGCTTTTGAAATGGCTGGAATTATGAAATACAGCTGGTAGCTCAGAACATTCCCAGGACATATAAAACTTAATGTTTAAATGAGATAAACTTCTCAAAATCAAGAACTCCTTGGAAATGCTTAATTTTACCTTATGTGGAAGTATGAATACTACAGAGGATATAGAAAAGCATCTCTGGAGTGCTCCTGCTCACAGTGCAGCTGACCATACTAAGAAAATCACTGTCCCTGGGAAGGACTGCAGCACCCTGCCAGCTGTACCCCTTACATTCTCAGGGCCCTGCTTCATACAGAGCAGCCCCCAGGCCTAGCATGAAAAGCCAATCCTGGCTGAGCAGCCCCAGTCTCCTCCCACAGGATCCTTACATGATCATGGAGTTCTTGGCTTTGCTCCTCTGCTTGGTGGTAGCTCGCTTCTGTGAGTGGCTCTGAGTTCCAGGAGAGAAATCTGGGCACAGGCTGTTGGGTGTGTTTGACTGATGGTTATGCTTTTTGTCCCCAGGTTTTCTATCCTAGGTGCAGCTACAGGAGTCAGGCCCTGGTCTGATGAAGTCTTCAGAAACTCTGTCCCTCACTTGTGTGGTCTGTGGCTTCTCTTTAACCAGTTATGGTGTGCAGAGGATCTGACAGGCTCCAGCGAACGGGTTGGAATGGATGGGTGATGGGTGCTACATGAAGTGGTGGAAATACAGATTATAACTCTGAAGATATCAGCAGGGACACATCCAAAAGCCAAGATTCAGTAACTCTGAGCAACTTGAGATCTGAGGATAAGGCTGTGTATTACTGTATTAGAGGCACAGTGAGTGGAGCTCAGAGTGAGTCCAGACACAAACCTCCATGCAAGGACTATCAGGACAGCAGGAGGAGTACAGGACACACTGAGATCTTTTCAGACCAAAAACCATGTGCAGTTTCTTGGAGATTCTTTGCTGATAGAATCTATGCTTTTCTGTTCCTGTCCCCACATTTGCTAAAGGCTCTCTGCTATGTTGGCTTCTATTAGTTTGGTTTCCTTTCAAATTCCGTATGTTGCTGAAAACTGACTTTCTTTGCATTAGTGCATATTTTATTTACAGACATGTTACAATTATTGTGGGGAGTGACTTTGTATATACAACACAGTTGGATATGTATTTACTCACTTTCCTCTTTCATGTGGCATCCCTTCCCCACATGGGAAGGGATCTACTCTACTGGATCTCATTTTGCTGTTTTCATTCATGTTGATAGTACTGATCTTATCACGTGGTTATGATAATGTTTACATTCCTTTAAGCAATTAGTTTTATGGACATGACATATCTATGTTGTGTTTATTTTCTCTTCCTGCCTCCTCCTTTTTACTCTTTTGTTCTCTTAGACTCCTTCGCATTTCTAAATGATCCATCCATCCCCTGTCTCCATTGAAGCCATCCTTTATTGCACTATTGTTCGTACTTTATGAATTTCAAATGAGAAATCCTACATGGTATTTAAGTCTGTCAGATTTATTTTACTCTTTTTTTTTTCCAGGTGCATTAATTTCCTACAAATGTCTCAGTTTTGTCCTTCTTTAGAGTTGTGTAGAATTTTATTAATTATAGGCACCACATTCATGGCTCTTTTGCAAATAAATAAATTGAAGGTCAGGGATATAGCTCGGTGGACTAAGTGTTTGCCTGCCAACCACAAGATTCTGAGTTCAATCTGTCAAATTACTTTTCTAGAAGAAACTGAGGGGTTTGGGAGATGGCTCAGTGGGATAAGTGCTTCCCTGGCAAGTGCAAGGGCCTGAGTTCAATTTCTGGTTCCACATACACACACACAAAAAAAAAAAAATAGAAGAAACTGAGGTAAGATCACAACACAGAACTTCCTGGAGAGAATTTTCCAGGTTTGCTGCACAGTGCAGTCTTTTCTCTACATCCAAAGTGCCTTCCCTGGGCCTGCCAAATATCTCAGGGCAGTAAAACACCTGTTTAGGCAGGCACAGTTACTGGGGTTCTATCCCTGGCACCACTTGCTGTGCTGGCCCCAGTCCCCAGGGCACTCTGAGAGGGCCAGAGATACTGGGCATGGTGACTCCCACCTGTAATCTCAGAGTTTAGGAGGCTGAAAAAAGGAGGATCACTAGGAGTCTCATCTGTGTATTGAGACCATGTAGATCTTGTTCTAAATACATAAAAATAAAACTAAAAATTAAACACTAAAGTGTTTTTTCTTTCCCCAAGGTTGTAAAATTTCAAGTCTCCCACAGCAGGTCACAAGAGAGTGACATCCACGCATGTGACCAGTTCTCCTCATCCCCTGCTGCCCCACTGATGCACAGAGATACCTCATCCTAGACGAGCACAGGAAGCAATGTGCAGTGCCTTGTTATCCTGTCGCTATGTCTTTGGGTCCCTGGCTCATGTCCACATCCATTCTCACGTGTCCCTCCCCCAAGTACTGTTATCCCTGCAGTCTCCCCTGTGTGGCAATTCATAGGTTATGAGTTGGTGCGAGGGGAGAGTAGATGTATGAGCAACTTGTGGCTGATTACCGTCTGCAGTTGTGCAGAACAAGAAACACAGCCACATACTTCAATGTAAACCCAGTCTCCCCAGAGACACTTGTAGGAGCCAAGTCCACACGCTTGTGTCAGTGTACCCAAGCCTAAGCTGTATGGGAAGCCAGTGTCAATCACAAACCTATGTAGAGGAATGCTATTGAATTTTGAGTATTGATTTTGTATCCTGCTATGCTACTGAATTTCCATATCAGTTCTGGTAGTTTTCTGGTAGAATTTTTGGGGTCCAAGTAAAGTATCATGTCATCTGCAAATAGTGCTAATTTAACTTCTTCTTTACCTATTCTTATTCCCTTTATTTCTCCCTCTTTTCTAATGGCTGTTGCTAAGGATTCCAAGACTATATTGAATAGGAGGGGTGATAGAGGACATCCTTGTCTTGTACCTGATTTAAGAGTAAAAGATTTCAGTTCTTCCCCATTTAGGATTATATGAGCTTTTGGGTTTTCATAGATGGCTTTTATCAAGTTAAGATAGAGTCCATGTAGTCCAATTTTCTGTAGGACCTTGAACATGAATGAGTGTTGGACTTTGTCAAAGGCTTTCTCTGCATCAATTGAGATGATCATGTGGTTTTTAGATTTCAGTCTATTAATATAGTGTATTGTATTTATAGATTTTCAAATATTGAACCATCCTTGCATCCCTGGGATGAATCCTACCTGGTCATGATGTATGATCTTCTTGATGATTAGCTGTATTCTCCAGCAGAAAAGTATAAAAATGAAGTATACATCATGGGGCCATAATATTAAGCTGAGTTGTAAATGGCTATGGTCGACAACTTCTTTGAATAACTCAGTATTGTTGTGGAATGCTGGACTGTGTTGGATTGTGTTGTTGAGATCAAGCACCTACGTTAGTTGAATGACAATGGAGTGCCCATCTTTGACAGGTGTAGACAAAGGAAGGGGTATAGAAAGAAAAAATCATGATGTGTGTGTATACACAGTACAGTTGGGATAGATAATGCTGTGCTTCTACATAATCCTAGGAGAGGCAAGATTTGCACTCATGGTGGTTGGATAGGATATTATGTCTGCTTCTACTACTATGGTCACCCACTAGGAAAATAATTATTGAATTTTTGATATAATTCAGGTATAAAAAATAAGTAAACACCTACACTCTTAATTTACTGATAAGAGACATCTGCTATAATAATGTCTGTAAGTATAATATCATGTATGCACCTTGTACGATACCAAAACAGTATGAAAACAATTTGCAATGTATTAATTTATTGCATCTGTCTTGTTGAGGTGTCTTAAAACTGTCTGAGTGATATTTGTACTTCAATAAAATAAAAAATAAATAAAAAAAAAATCACAAACCTACCAGTAATAGTGTTTAGGACCAGCAGGGGGCGCACAGTACCAGCAGAGTCACTCCAGCAAGGACCAGAGATCAGCAGGGATGCAGGACCAGGAGCAGGGTTTGGGGACCTGCAGAGTGCACAGGTGGGTCCGTGACCAGCTTGTACTCAATGCTTAGGGCTTCCACGCATTGGAAGAAATTTATCTCCCAATTCTAGTTTTAAACAAAAAATTATATAGTATTATTTTAGGTCATGACTATTAAATACAAAATAAGCGCTGGGGAGATAGCGCAATAGAATAAACGGTTCCATGGTAAGCTCAAGGGCCTGAGTTCAATCCTCAGTTCTGCCAAGAAAATGCAAAATATAAAGAGCAGAAGAAAATATCAATGAGGTAAATAGAGAGAAAGCTCTTTCTCACATCAGAACAGGAACAAGAAAACACGGAATAGGAAGAGAGCAGAGGGAATAAAAGAGTCAAGATGTGTTCTGTACAAGTACCAACACCTCAGCAATACTGAGCTCATTATTATTGTAAAAACATAATAATAAAATGTAAATTAAAAATTCAACACCAACTGTAAGTAGTTGGAATGCGTGGCTGGGCAGCTTACCCCTGGGGATGGACCTGAATGAGCCCCAAAGAGTAGGCAGCTCCAGAGGGCTCCTGAGGGCCTCTGCTCCTAAAGATCCACAATCTTAGCACTGCCCGGCAGGGAAGCACACCTTTAGCATATGGCATTAGCGACCTTCAATGAACACGCTCTAGCCAGGGCCATGATGTGCGGGTCATCAGAGTTGTGTCCCTGGTGCTCTTGTTCCCTCCTGCAGATTGCAGTGCTGTTCTATGAATTCAGAGGTCTCTTTAGTCCATTGGATTCTCAGAGTAGCAGTGCATTCCCACTGAGCAGACAAGTGTGCTGCTCCTTACAGATGTGAACTGAAGGTGGACCTCTGGACATTGATTTCAGAATGCCAAAGAGATGTATGTCCCTCTCTGTCTCAGCATTCCTGTGAACTCAAAAGCTAAGCTGGTATGGAGTATTTCACGAGTAGGGACTCACAGTGCTGTCTGCACACACAGGCCTGGCAATGGAGGTCTCTGTAATCACCTCCACCCAGGAGCCAGTGACCCTAGGGGGAAGCACCTCTTTCAAAGGGTGAGCTTGGAGCAGAAGCATTGTGATGCTTCTCACATTGGGAACTAAGATGTCCCTGCCATTCTCCACCTCTTGGGGCATGGGATGGGGAGGAAATGGCTGGAGTGGACACAGAATTCTGAGGACAGCACTGCGGCCCCCAGCCACTGGGGTTAAACTGTCCAGCAGAGGAGACAAAAACATACTTAAGCCCAGAGTCTTGTGGAGGCTCATCCAATTCACACAGTATATAAGAGCATTTTAATTCATGAAAGAAAAGCTAAGATTTTCACACAAGGCTTCCAAATTACTCCTGTGGAGATCAGCACAGAATTGGTAATCAATACGACATTTTCTAGAGGTTATGAATGTATATTGTGAAAGTATAATACAAATTTTAAACACAGATCTCATTAAGGGGCAGAGAAAATAGCTCAGGCTCAGAGGCATTAGAACCTGGTTGGCAAGTGCAAAGTCCTGAGTTTGATCTATCAGAGTAAAAAACAACAACAACAACAACAACAACAAAACCCCATATATATATATATATATATATATATATATATATATATATATATATATATATATATATATATATATATATATAAATAATATTATTGGAAGATATATATATATATTATTGGAATATATTATATATTATAGGAAGATTATCTGTTTATCTATCTATCTATCTATCTATAATTTTCAACACTTGCTTATTTATTTATTTATTTATTTATTTATTTATTTATTTATTTATTTATTTGTTGGAACCCGGGATTGAACTCAGGCCCTTGTGCTTGCCAGGGAAGCACTTATTCCACTGAGCCATCTCCATGGCTCCAACACTTGGTTATTTTATTTATTTATTTATTTATTTATTTATTTATTTATTTATTTAAACCCGAGCACTTGGTTATTTTAATATAAAAATTAATATGCAGAAATTAACAACTTTGCCATTATTAATTATTAAAACAGACCGTAATTCTACCCAATTAATTGTAAAACACCAAAAACAGCTTAAAGACAAGTGTAAACCATCCCAAAAGGATAAGAAATGAAGCCCATTTCTGGAAATCTGGAGAAAAGGGCTAACACAGAGGCCTCCCTGTGGCAAGGAAGTCACAGACAATGGTGGTCATAGTGGATGATATAATTTGAACACACACAGAAGCCAAGTGAGCAGTCAGCATTAGGTCTGGAGATGCTACCACTTTCAAGTATGATAATACAGAGGCAGCAAAGGAACCTGGAAACATGATCCTGAGTGCAGACTATGGTGTGCAGGTTCTGCCCAGTGTCAATAAGTGGGCCTGGAACTGCCATTCACAGGAAAGACAGACACCAGGTACTACAGACATAGGCTGAGGCACCTGAGCTGGAAATCTAAGGACCTCTGAGTGTGCAGCATGCTCTGGTCCTGTGAGGCTGGAGGATCCAAAGTGATATGCAAATCTCTGGGGGTCATGGAGTAGAAAGCAGAGGCTCCTAAACTCAAGCAGCAAGAGTCTCACATGATCTCTCACTCACAGTCCTGAGTTTAAACCCAACACAACATTGAGTGGGCATGCAGGCTCCTTCTTCTGTTGGTGGCTGCTTCAGGTAAGGACCCAGAACCCACAGCTGCAGAGGAAACTCAACACAACTCCACTGTTTCTAATGCTCCTGTGTCCTCTCCACAGCTGTTCACTCGCAAGTCCAGATGGTGCAGTCTGACCCTGAGGTGAAGAGGCCTGGAGAATCAGTGAAGGTCTCCTGCAAAGGCTCTGGGCACACATACACCGACTATGGTATAGCCTGGGTGAAGCAGGTGCCAGGAAAAGACCTGCAGTACATGGGCTGGATTAACACTTACACTGCAAAGCCTACATATGCTGAGGGCTTCTCCATTGACACCTCTGTTAGCTCAGCATATCTGCAGATCATCAGCCTGCAGGCTGAAGACACAGCTGTATATTACTGTGCAAGGCACAGTGAGCATAGCACATCTTGAGAGTGTCAGAAAACTGGCAGCTGAGCTCGCCCTAGCTGAGGCAGCAGCAGGGGCAAGATGACTCTGGTTTCTTTGATTTGGATTATGAATTCACAGCAGAGACATTAAGGAGACAGATTTCTGGTGGTCTGGCATACCAGTTCATTTTAATTTTCTCTCTGAGTATATGAATTAACTCAGAAGAGGATTGGATTACTGATGTTTGTAGAGAAATGTGGTGTTGTGGAGTAGGGTACAGTTGAAGGAGGTGGTCACTGGAAATTTGTCTTTAATGTGTGTTTTTCTCAGCCATTCTCTTCCTCTGTACTTCACTTTCACTAAAGAGTTAGGAACTTGCCCATCACCTGCTTCCGCCATGATCAGTTAGGATTCATCACAGTGATGCAAGGATGGCTTAATATTTGAAAATCTATAAATGTAATACACTATATTAATAGACTGAAATCTAAAAACCACATGATCATCTCAATTGATGCAGAGAAAGCCTTTGACAAAGTCCAACACTCATTCATGTTCAAGGTCCTACAGAAAATTGAAATAGATGGACTCTTACCTTAACTTGATAAAAGCCAACTGTGATGACCCAAAAGCTCATATAATCCCAAATGGGGAAAAACTGAAATCTTTTACTCTTAAATCAGGTACAAGACAAGGATGTCCTCTATCACTCCTCCTATTCAATATAGTCTTGGAATCCTTAGCAACAGCCATTAGGAAAGAAGGTGAAATAAAGGGAACAAGAATAGGTAAAGAAGTTAAATTATCACTATTTGCAGATGACATGATACTTTACTTGGAAGACCCCAAAAACTCCACCAAGAAACTACTAGAACTGATAGGGAAATTCAGTAGCATAGCAGGATACAAAATCAATACCCAAAAGGCAATAGCATTCCTCTACACGTATAACAAGCACACTGAAAGAGAAACAGTAGAAACAATACCTTTTACAATAGCACCACGGAAAATGAAGTACCTTGGGATTCACTTAACCAAGGAAGTCAAAGATCTTTTTACGAAAAATTACAACAGGCTAAGAAAAGATTATAGAGGATTTCAGAAAATGGAAAGATAATTCATGCTCCTGGACAGGAAGAACCAACATCGTTAAGATGGCCATATTCCCAAAATTGCTGTACATATTTAATGCAATCTCTATCAAACTGCCACCAATATACTTCTCAGACATAGAGAAATCATTCCTAAAATTTAGTTGGAACCACATACGACCTAGAATAGGAAAGGCAGTCTTGGCCAATAAAGACAAGGCAGGAAGCATCACAATTCCTGACTTGAAACTATACTACAAATCCACTGTGATAAAATCAACATGGTATTGGCAACAAAATAGACCTGAGGATCAGTGGAATAGATTAGAAGATGCACAGGCATGTACAATCACTCTCAGCCATCTGATCTTCGACAAAGGGAAAAACATGCTCACTGGAAGAAAGATAGCCTCTTTAACAACTGGTGCTGGAAAACAAGGCTTTGTACATGCCGTAAACTAAAACTTGACCCAGATCTATCATCATGCACTAAGAAAAAGTCAAAATGGATTAAAGATCTAAACATTAAAACAGAAACATTCAATCTCCTGGAAGAGAAAGTAGGAGGAACTCTTCAAAATATAGGGGTATGTAAAGAGTTCATGAAAAAACATATATTAGCACAGGAAGCACTTGAAAGAATCAACAACCGGGATCCACACTTCTTAAGGAGCTTCTGCATGTAAAAAGAAATTGCCAACAGAGTGAAAAGACAACCCACAAATTTTGAAAACATCCTAACTAATAAGCAATCCGACAGAGGACTACTGTGCAGAATATATAAAGAACTGAGATATAACAGGGCCCTCTAATTTAAAGACCCAATTCAGAAGTGGGCAGCTGAGATGAATACACACTTCTCAGAGGACGAAATTAAAGAAGCAAATAAATATATGATAAAATGCTGCACATCCCTAAACATCCATGAAATAAAAATAAAAACAACACTGAGATACCATGTCACTCCAGATGGAATAGCTATCTTAAGGAAATCAATCAACCTGAAATGTTGGAGAGGTTGTGGGGAAAAGGGAACACTTCTCCACTGCTGGTGGGAATGTAGACTGGTGCAACCATTGTGGAGGTCAGTGTGGAGACTCCCTAAAACAGTAGGACTAGAAATCCTATTCAAACCAGCTATCCCCCTACTGGGAATTTTCCCAAAGGGAACTGAAAACATTGTATCATAGTGATACATGTGTACCTATGTTTATAGCAGCACAATTTTTGATAGAAAAATCTTGGAAACCACCAAGATGGCCATCACATGAGGAATGATTGAAAAAGATGAGTATTTCTACGTAATGGAGCATTACTCAGCTGTTGAGAATGATAAGTTTGAAGCATTTACACTGAAGTGGATGCCACTTGAACATATACTCATAAGTGAAATAAACCAGACACACAAATGTGTAAATATCATATAGTCTCCCTAGTATAACAAGCGAAAAGTAGAAATACAAAGGAAACGTAGAACAACAACTAAAATCAATTGAGTCAGAAAGGCAAAGTGAATGGCATATGCGGCAGGATACTAATCAGCTTTTCTTCTGGATGGTTAACAACCTAATTTCACAAGTCAGAGTTGGAGAAATAGAAGGGCCACAAGGCCATCCAACATTTTGGCCCTAGCTTTCAAGGTCAGCGAAGACTCAGGACATAGGATAACCTATACTGCAACATCATGAACCTCAGTTGAGCTCCAAATTTTCTGAACAAGGAGATTATGGAGCCACAGAGCAAACAGATCGAAGTTCTAAAGTGTGCCTGGGGAGAGTCACATGAAGAGAAACTTTCTTTCAAGCGCTCACAGAGAGCAAACTGGTCAAGCATTGGCCGTGACTCATCCACATGGATGACACAGACAAAGGATCTACAGATTATTGTACAGGACTACAATATAAACCCTGAGAGGACTTCACTGAACACATAAGAAATATAAAGTTCATGTGTTGGTAGATAAGTCTTGATCTATCTAGGTCTTAACCATCCAGCATAAAAGTATAAAAATGAAGTATACATTATGGGGCCATAATATTAAGTTGAGCTGTATATGGCTATGGTCGACAACTTCCTTGAATAACTCAGTATTGTTGTGAAATGCTGGACTGTCTTGGATTGTGGTGTCGAGTTCAAGCACCTAAGTTAGTTGAATGACAATGGAGTGCCCACTTTTGACAGGTGTAGACAAAGGAAGGGGTACAGAAAGAAAAAATCATGATGTGTGTGTATACACAGTACAGTTGAGAAAGATAATGCTGTGCTTCTACATAATCCTATGAGAGGCAAGATCTGCACTAATGGTGGTTGGACAGGATATTATGTCGGCTTCTACTACTATGGTCATCTACTAGGAAAATAATTATTGAATTTTTGATATAATTAATTTATAAAAAATAAGATAATTAAACAGCTACACTCTTAATTTACTGATAAGAGACATCTGCTAAAATAATGTGTGTAAATATAATATCATGTATACACCTAGTATGATACCAAAACATTATGAAAACAGTTTGCAATGCATTAATTTATCGAATCTGTATTGTTAAGATGTCTTGAAACTGTCTGATTGATATTTGTACTTCAATAAAATAAAAAATAAATTTAAAAAATGCTGCACATCCCTAATCATCCATGGAATGCAAATAAAAACAACACTGAGATACCATCTCACTCCAGATAGAATGGCTATCTTAAGGAAATCAATCATCCTCAAATGTTGGAGCGGTTGTGGAGAAAACAGAACACTTCTCCACTGCTGGTGGGAATGTAGACTGGTACAACCATTGTGGAGGTCAGTGTGGAGATTCCTCAAAACAGTAGGACTAGAAATCCCATTCAAACCAGCTATCCCCCTACTGGGACTTTTCCCAAAGAAACTGAAAACATTGTATTATAGTGATATATGTGTACCTATGTTTATAGCAGCACAATTTTTGATAGTATAATCTTGGAAACCACCAAGATGGCCATCACATGAGGAATGATTGAAAAAGATGTGGTATTTCTATATAATGGAGTATTACTCAGCTGTTGAGAATGATTAGTTTGAAGCATTTGTACTGAAATGGATGCCACTTGAACATATACTCATAAGTGAAACAAACCAGACACACATGTGTAAATATCATATAGTCTCCCTAGCATAAGAAGCGAAAAGCAGAAATACAAATGGAAACATACAACAACTAAAATCAATTGAGTGTGATATGGCAAAGTGAATGGCATATGCTGCAGGATACTCATCAGCTTTTCTTCTGGATGATTAACAATCTAAGTTCACAGATCAAAGTTGGAGAAATAGAGGAGCCACACAGTCAGTCAACATTTTGGTTCTAGCCTTTCAAGGTCAGCGAAGACTCAGGACATAGGAGAGCTTGTACTGTGACATCAGGAAACTCAGGTGAGTTCTCAATTTTCTGAACAAGGAGATTATGGAGCCACAGAGGAAAGAGGTCAAAGTTTTATAGTGTGCCTGGGGAGAGTCACATGGAGAGAAATCTTTTTCTCAGGCTCTCACGGAGAGCAAACTGGTCAAGCATTGGCCGTGACTCATTCACATGGATGACTCAGACAAAGGATCTACAGATTAATGTACAGGACTACAAGATAAACCCTGAGTGGACTTCACTGACCTCATAAGAAACATTAAGTACATGTGTTTGTATGTAAGTCTTGCTCTATCTAGGTCTTAGACATCCAGCAGAAAAGTATAGAAATGAAGTATACATCGCGGGGCCATAATATTAAGCTATAGTCCACAACTTCTTCGAATAACTCTATTGTTGTGGAATGCTGGACTGTGTTGGATTGTGCTGTCGAGTTCAAGTACCTAAGTTAGTTGAATGACTATGGAGTGCCCATCTTTGACATGTGTAGACAAAGGAATGGGTATAGAAAGTATAAATAGAAGAAAAATAAAAAAAGTAAAAAAAAAAAAGAATTATGCAGAAGCACTGCATATTTATCCTAGCTGTACTGTTTACACACACACATCATGATTCTTCCTTTGTATTCCCTCCCCCCTTTTTTTTGTCTAGACCTGTCAAAGTTGAGCACTCCATTGTCAGGAAACCAATTTAGTTGCCTGAACTTGGTGACACAATCCAACACAGTCCAGCATTCCACAATAATAGTGAGTAATCTGAAGAAGTTGGTGACTATAGCCATTTACAGCTCAACTTATTATTATGGTCCCACGTTTTGTACCTCATTTTTATATGCTGGATGGTTAAGAACGAGGTAGATCAATATGTATATACCAAAAGATGTAGCTTTTGTTTCTGATGAGGTCAGTGAAGTCCCTTCAGGGTTTATTTTGTAATCCTGTACCTTACTCTGTAGATACTTTGTCTGTGTCATCCATGCGGATGTGTCACGGTCAATGCCTCACCAGTTTTCTCTCAATGAGAACCTGAGAGAAATTTTCTCTCCATGTGACTCTCCTGAGGCACATTATACATCATCAATCTCTTTCCTCTGTGGATCCATAATGTCCTTGATTAGAAAATTTGTGGCACAACTGAGTTTCACGGTGTTACAGTGCAGTTTCTCTTATGCCCTAAGTCTTCCCTGACCTTGAAATGCTCGGGTCAAAATGTTGACTGGCCTTGCAGCTCTTCTATTTCTCCAATTCTGATCTGTGAACTTAGGTTGTTAACCATCCAGAAGAAAAAACTGGTTAGTACTCTGCAGCATATGCCATTCAGTTTGCCGTTACTATCTGACTTGTACATTTCTATTGTTTTTTTTTTTATTTTTTATTTTTTCTTCCATTTGTGTTTCTACTTTTCACTTATAGTAGGGAGACTATATGATATTTGCATATGTGTGTCTGGTTTACTTCACTTATTAGTATATGTTCAAGTGGTATCCATTTCAATAAAATGCTTCAAGTTTATCATTGTTTTTAGCTGAGTTATACTCTATTATATAGAAATAGCACATCTGTTTCAACCATTCCTCATGTGATGGACATGTTGATCGTTTCCAAGATTTTTCTATCACACATTGTGTTTCTATAAGCATAGATACACATATATCACTATGATACAATGTTTTCAGTTCCTTTGGGAAAATTCCCAGTAGGGGGATAGCTGGTTTGAATGGGATTTCTAGTCCTACTGTTTTGAGGAATCTCCACACTGACCTCCACAATGGTTGTACCAGTCTACATTCTCACCAGCAGTGGAGAAGTGTTCCCTTTTCCCTACAGCCTCTCAAACATTTGTTGTTGATTGATTATTATAGCCATTCTTTCTGGAGTGAGATGGTATCTCAGTGTTGTTTTTATTTGCATTTTATGGATGGCTGGTGATGTGGAGCATTTTTCATATATTTATTCGCTTCTTTAATTTCATCCTCTGAGAAGTGTGTATTCATCTTAGATGCCCATTTCTGATCAAATTCCAATCTTAATTTATCAATGTATTTCCCATGCAAAACAAAATTCGTCACCGTGGAGTAGTAGCTTCAGTCAGTTCACATTTGGTGCAGGAACATTCGGAAGACCCATAATTAAGGGACATCTCAAAGTGCAGGGTGAGTTTTCGGGAGTCTGCTCAGCAGTGAACACGTGGGGAAGACACAGCCTTCAGCAGTGAGAGCTTGATGGTGTGGTTACAGTACAATGTTCACTTGTTAGACTGCATATGCATTAAAGGGGCAGCAAGACATATCCAGAGCACAAACCTGGAGTAACTGAAAGAGTGAAATATTTAAGAGGGCAGCATATTTCACTCCCAATTGTGAAATAAATATTCATGAGTTTACAGAGATGGAAATAGCAAACTGATTCATGAATGGAGGACAATGTGTATGAGTCAGGAACCTGCAGGCAAACAGTGGTGACTTACTTTATGTGTCTGTGTCTTTTCATTCCCCTCATCCTTACATCCATTCATTAACCCATTCATCCACAGCTTTAATGTTTATTTTTATAAATATGGTTTTAACTCATGCACTAGTGATGCCCAGTGGCACAACAAGGGTCCTCTGCTATATAGCGCACACTCAGTTACCTGAGTTGTGAGCTATGTAACTGAAAGGACCTTGATGCCTCCAACTGCAAAGCATTGAAAAGGACATGGAAGGCTAATTACCCAATTTCAGTAGTGCACTTGTTATGCCAGTTGTGAAGCTATCACCATGAACTTTCTTAATATGTACAATTACTACATGCTAATTAAATACGTTATTTAGTGTTACTGCTGCAATCTGAAGATTATGAATTTTCAGAGTTGAGGGTTTATATTTGAGCCTCTCAACCAGACCCTGTAGTTCAGGGCTGCAGTGTCTGAGATTGAGGTCTCTGGCAGACAGGAGATGCTTGGAAAAGACAGAGGCACTGACCCTCTCCTGAGCACGCAAGGCTCCCGGTCTTGCTATGTAATTCAGTTGGTTGTAAATTATGAAACTATTTAGCAAATAACATAATACATGATGTAGCTCAATATTAGAAGTGCACAAGTATTGCTGAGAATGGAATTTATAAACAAGAGTCTCATTTACAAAAAGAACTACATATTTAACAGTACAAAAATTTCTCGTCAATAAATTAAGAGGAACAAGTCATGTAGATGATGCAGACTAACACATACACTGAAATATTTTTGAAACAATTCAAAAGAACATTTAGAAAATTAGTTGAATTTTATTTTGGTCTCTATTTCTATTTTGCTCTTTATTAATGTATATATGCCTTCCTTGGTACTATACACCTTTCTGTTCCTATTCTATGTATTGAAACATCTTATAGCTTTTTGGTAATTTTAACTTAAGACATATTATAGAGAAGAGAGTGTCACTTTTGAACAGTATTTTTCCTTAATATATTTATTTTATATTCACTTACCACATAAACTTGATACCTGAATGGAAACTTCCTACCTAGTGTCTACTTATTTCTTTCAACCATTTTTTGATCGTGTCTTTTGATTAGAGTCTGATATTTTGTGTTTTCAATGTATTGAAGAAAAGGAAAATATGTTCTTCTGATATATTTCATATAATATATAAATATTATACATTTCTGTCCAAGAAATAGTGAACAAAATTATTACATTATATAAAATAAATCAGTTGCAATAATTTAAATATTTAAATATCACATGAAATCGCTTGTCTGAAGGAAACTGAGATAACAAGAGAAATAGTTAATACTAAATAAGATCCTACATATTTTTTAATGGGGGAAAGGGATAAAAAGTTGGGGGAAAAGGGGAGAGAAGGGAAGAGAAGTAACTAAAAAATCAATTAAATGCATTATATACATGTACCAAATCCCTCAATTAGAAGCAAACCCTGAATATTTCAAACTCTACAACTAAAAATTAAAACCCAAATAGTTTCAGAGTATTTATGAAAAAAGAAATCGAAAGGACAGAGTGACAGATATACTGACAGTAGCTAATGAGCGACCCAGCAGGTAGAATACATGTCAACACTGATTCTGTTTCTTTCACTAAATAGCAGAGTGAGGGCGCAACACACTTGTTGATACTTCAAGAAGTGAGAGTTTCAAACGTTACCAGGTGCCCCCTCTACCTTCAGGTACAGGATCAGTAAGCAATGTGTTCCCAGTTTGGGAGAACAGGCTCAAGAAATGAATGCAACACCCTTACGGCATCAAGTTATATATAGAAACCCAACTGATTATGACATTTTCACAATCTCACATGACGATAAAGCAAATATTATTAATATAAAAAACCCATAACTTATATACTTGCATATAGATCAAAGGAGAAGGGACACATACACAGGACGAGATCAGATTGTGAGAAATCATAATTTCTTAAATTGTGTCATTGAAACAAAACTTCCCCAGGAAACTCATATTTGCTGAGGGTGCTGACCTCTCTGAGACATCCATCAGAAGAGCTGCATGTAAAGCAAACTGAGGAGGCAATAGGGCCACACCCTGCTGATGAGAACCGGAAGCCCTGGATTAGAGCGAGACCTAGATGTGCAAGTGTTTTAACTCAGTGGCCAGGACTGAACACATACTCTGTGGAGTTTAGGGTGAGGTGTATTTTCCTAATCATCATCTTCAATGGTAGGTATGGAGAATAGCAGATATTCAATGTATATATGTGCATGAGTGGGATAAACAGGAAATATATGTGACAGTATCCTGAGGAGAATAATTTTTTGAAGGTTTTTGTGTGTGCTGTGTAGCAGGTGGAGTTTGGGGAGCACTGGTACATTCTGCGTGGTCCTGAGTATTCTAATTTTCAGTGTCTGGATTCCACTTCAGGAGCTGTAGTGTGTGCTGCTTCTACCACATTTCAGGGAGGAGAAGATGGGGTCTTGCTATTTGGTAACAGATAGCAGTTGCACATATTATGAAGCCTCCATGCAGGTCCAATTGAACATTTCAAGAGGCAAGACTCAGAACACAACCACCTACAAATTATCATTCTGAAAAATGAGGATGTGATTGTGCATTATCAAGACAGAGAAACAGTGATGGGACAGAAATGAAAGTCAGACAATTACCAACTCAGGAGTAACATGGCCAGCTGGGGATGCTGAGGATCCACTGAGCACCAAATGATATCCCAGGAGTGGAAGCAAAGAATGAAGCTGGGGAGAGAGGGTTTCCTATCAGCCTTTGTGGTTTCCTGTGTGTCTTAACATCCTATGACCCGAGCAAAACCTGAACACAGAAGATGATGATGGTTTACTCTGTGGCCTTGAGGGAGGACTGATGGGGTGGAGGCTTGAGCTGCCCCTGGTGCCTGCAAGGCCTTTGGCTGGGCTCCCCCAGAGGGATCAACAGACCTCCATCAGGGAAGTCCTAGCTTGTTTCTTACCCTCATCTCAGGTCTCCCTGGAGCATAGCAAGGTCAGTAAGAGAGTCCTCTGCTCTAGGACATGGTCACAATATTAGGGTTTGCCTCATGGGGTCTCAGGAGCCAGAATAATACCTTCTCTGGACTGGAGTAAGCCATAGAAAATTACTTGTGACCCAGACATAGATCTGTTTGAGACTGGACAAAAACTGGGTGATCAGGACCACATTTACACTGGTGAAGTGTGAGAGCAGTTGTGGAAACTTTGGCAAATTCCTGTGGAGCATATACTCCACTTTCAAAAACTAAAATTGGAGTTCATAATGAATACTACTTTGATAAATATTTCACTGGACAAGTTTAGTTAACTCAATCTTTTAAAATACCTGCACATGTGGGGTTCTAGTGCTTTGCATATGTTAGTAGTGAGGGCCTTAAACACAGGACAGATTCTTTCAACCTGTAATGGTGCACCATACTGGAAGAAAAAGAACATGAATGCATGGTTTTTCCCTATCAGGTCTCCACATTGACCTCAGGAATGAGTGTGTGGTACGGTTGTGGAGGGTCAGAGCATGTGACAGGACCATGTTGACTAAACAATGGTTAAAGATGAGAAGAGGATGTGAATATAAAGTCTGTAGGAAATTCAAGTTTCTGTTTTGTTTCGTTGTGAATGAGACCCCAAACAATCAATACAATCTCTTCATCAAGATTTTGGAAACTGAATTATCAAGGTTTACATTCAAGTCATATCCTTTATGGGGTCAAGATACAGCTCTGCACTGTACATCACATGGCTGATCTTAGGACCAATGGCCTTTCCATAGATGTAGTGAGACATCAGCAAGCCATACAGTGGCTGGAGAAAAAATGCTATGTGGCCTAATGGATTTCAGAATGGTTGATGTCTCATTATGGGTACACATTTTAGTAGACAGTTTTTCTAAGAGTTAATACTGGGTTCTGTTGATACCTGTTGCTAGTAGGTAGAGGTCAATGTACCTAAGTAGCATCAAGCATACTGATGGCCAAGAAGAAGCTCAGGAAGCCTGTAGATCATTAAGAGTTTGGTTGAGAGAGCAGAACTTTCCTGTGGTGGTTTGATTTTCACTTAGGGAAGTTCTGTATGTACAAGGTACAAGGAGTGGTAGGAGATGCATTTCCTCAGACAGAAAAGATTCATGAATTCTAACACTGCACTGCTGAGTGCTCCATGTAAAATTCCTCCCTTCTGTCAGGTGAGAGCAGATCTAGAGATGTAAGTAGCTGCCTGCCTCATGAATATGCAAATAAATAGAGCCTGCTAAGGTAAATATGGATAGTTCTTGGCCCAAGAGCATTCTATAACCATCTCTGTCTTCTGTGGAACACCCTAGAACAAAGCTTCTCAACATGGACTGGACCTGGAGAATCATCTTTTTGGTGGCATCCATGAAAAGTAAGCCAATTCCTAACTCTGTCCCTGAGGATGGACCAGAGATGTCAGAGGACACTGCCTCTAATTTCTCTCTTTTCCTTTAAGGTGCCCATGGGCAAGTGCAGCTGCAGCAGTCTGGGGCTGAGCTGAAGAGTCCTGGGGCCTCAGTGAAGATTTCCTGCAAGGCCTCTGGCTATACCTTCACTAGTTACTGGATGAACTGGGTGAGACAGAGGCCTGGACAGGGACTGGAGTGGATTGGAATGATCGACCCAAGTGATAATGATGATAGGTACGCTGAGAAGTTCCAGGGCAGCACAACCCTCACAGCTGACAAGTCTTCCAGCACAGCCTATATGGAGCTGCGCAACCTGAAGTCTGAAGACACAGCTGTGTATTACTGTGCAAGACACAGTGTGAAGACCACATCGTGCAAGTGTCAGAAACCCAGAAAGAGGAACCCCCGCCTAATGAGAGCGCAGTGGTGATGAAACTTAAGATGTGCTTAGAAAATTGGTGAAGTAACTGAGGGCATGAAGCAAAAAGTACCATCTATGCATCCTAATTGAATGTGGTAAGTGTGTGAGTGCTCACAATAGTAACCTTTGTTATATTGTCTTACATCCTTCCCAAAATCTCATGCTATCAAGGGCATGGGCTTTTGCAGATGGCTGAATCCAGATTTTGTGATTCACTTCTGTTCCAATGCTTGGATTGTGAGTGTGAGGTCTTTAACAGCCCTAGGTTGGGTAGGTGGCATGAAAAATGTAAGTGACAGAGAGCTTCTCCACCTGCTCTCTTTTTGCTTTTCCTTTTTTTTTTTTATTTTACTTTTGTTTTATTGAAGTACAAATATCAATGAGACAGTTTTAAGATAACTTGATAAGAT
>PVKA01010774.1:0-63210 GCA_004027165.1 Ctenomys sociabilis
TCTTCTCTTTTTCTCCCTTTCCCCCTCCTTTTCATCCCTCCTTCCCTTGTTCCCTATCCCCAATTCTGACCCTCTCTCATTTCCATAGGTCCTTATGTCTATCTCTCTGTCTCTATCATATCTTGCTGTTTTTCCTCTGTCGTCCATGCTCTAAAGTCTTATTTCTACTTTTATATTGATTCCTTTACTGTTTTCCCTTCTGTTACCCAGATTTATCTCCCCACTTACACAGCAGTCAATTGCTATGCTGAGAGTTCTTGTGTCATAACTCCAAATTTCTAGGAGAGAGAATCTGGATAACCAAACTTAGACCACCAATCTCAAGCTGCAGCTGGTTTCCTGAGCATCATGTGGGTGGTAGGTTCTTGGAAGCGGCTGTTCGAACAGGCTTTCTGAGAATAATGCGGGTGTTTGAAGAACTGTGATGATTTGCATTTCTATTAAGAATCCAAACCATCAGTTTCTTGTAACAGTTATTCATTAGAGAACTTGAAATACCCATTTTATTTTAACTTTAAATATAATGCCCCAAAACAACCCAAGAAATTATACTTGAGAATGAAAGCAAGAGGCATTTAAAGTACATGACGGAGCCCTGCCATCTGGTAGGAAGAAAGGGATGAGCCACCCACAGGACCATTGTCACATTTTACCAGAGAACATCCTTAGAGGCACCCACTCGGAGCACTGGTGCAGACTGGCTGTCAAGTCCCAGGCTGCAGAGCTCAGGCACAGAAGATGCAGTTATTCCCAATCTTTATTCTTTGGAAAAGAACAGAGGTAGGATTAGCTACTCTTTAAAAATTAAGCATGCTATTATAAAACTCTTTCAAGTTCATTTTCGGCTGCAGTGCTAGTATTTACGCACATCTATGGAACAATGAAGACTCTCTACAGTATTTTTTAGTAAGGTTATATCCTTATCAGAAGTTAAGACATAGGCAGGATGGGTATAAAGTTTATGCACAGGTATAGAATTACTGCTGAAATTTGTAGGTTGATATTGCAACTTTGCTGAATTCATTCATTGTTTCTCATGGTTTTTGCTGCCATCTTAGGATTTTCTACACATAAAACCATGTCACTGGCAAATAGTAACAACCTGACTCTTTTCCTACTTGAATGCCGCTTGTTTCTTTCTCCTCAATAATCATCATGGCGAGGACTTCAGGTCATACATTGAATGACAGTGGTGAAAGTGGACTTCCCTGGATTATGTTTTGGAGAAAACATTTCAGGTTTCTTCCCCTCACTGTGACATCAACCCTGGGCTTGGCATACGCGCCTTTACCATATGGGGACACATTCCTTCTACGCATAACCTTTTCAGACCTCTTGCTTGAGGTGGCTGTTCGAAGGGATGTCAAGTGCTGGTGAATGCTTCTTCCCCGTCTGGGGTACCGTGACGGGGATACGATCACAGGGCACGATCACAGGGCTATGTCACGGGGCTAAGGTCACGGGGCTATGGTCACGGGGCTACCATTACGGGACTTAGGGTCACGGGGACACGATCAGTTTGTGTGCGCTGAATGCATGTTCATCTCTGCAACCCTGAGAGATGGACACTCCTTGATCATGGTGAGGCCTTTCATATGCTGCCCAATTTGCCTACTAGTATTTGCTAAGCAATTTGACCTGCATTTTCATCAAGGATATTGGGCAGTAGCTTTGATTCATTGCTTGTCTGGTTCTTGTCTGGTTTTTAACAGAAGAGTAATGTTGGCCTCAAAAATACTTTCTGAAAGAGAATGCAGAAAGCAATTTCTGTAATTTATACAAAAAGAAAAAGAAAACCTTGGAGTATAGTTAACTAAAGAGAAAAAGGGTCGCAACAATAGACTATGTTTAAAGATGTGTAAAAATATTGAAGAAAGCACAAAAATGAAGACATTATACCTTCACAGAAGAATCAATATTGTTAATAGGCTTATAGGATTGAAAGCAAACTACTGATTTAATGTACTCTTTATTAAAATACCAACGACAATATTCACAGAGCCAGAAAAAAAGATTTCTTAAATTTGTATGAAATCACACGTTCACAGAAAGAATTAGAACTAGTCCAAGTAAGCCCAAGCAGAATAACAAGGGGAAATGGCGTCGCACCACCTGACTTCAACATAGACTACAATGTTATAATAACCAAAATGCCATGGAGGGACAGAGAAATAGCTCAGTGGCCTAAGTGCCTGCCTGGCAAGTGCAAGGTCCCAGGTTTGATCCCTCATGCTACATTCCATGCCAGCCTCCAAGCCAGGCATGGTGGCACAAGCCTGTAATCCCAGCACTGGGGAGGCTGATACAGGAAGATCATCATGAGTCTGTGCTGTTTAATGAGACCCTGCACCAAATAAATAAACAAATAAGTAAATAAAATAAATAAATGATTTTAAAAGTCATTAAAATTAAAAAAAAACAGGCACCTGAGAGGAGGCATGTGAAGGCATGCAAATGAAGCCAAGGTGCAGTAGATACCTCAGGAAGTTGGTTATACCAGGAGCATGTCAGAATCAAGCTGCAAGCCATGAACGGAGTCAGCCAAGAGACTCAAAGGGGCCCACTTCAGAAACCCACTTCTGGCCTCCCGGGCCTTCTGTTGCAATCCAGGTGGAAGCTTTTGTGACTCCATAATGCACACATCCTGCACACCTGAAAAATCAGCATTCTATGTGTGATGCCAGAACCTGCTCCCAGCTCAAGCAGAGGCCAGGGCTCCCTGAGCCACAGCTGTGGGGTTCTCTGAGCTCCCAGAGGGAGCAGCACAGTGGAATGAATCTCAGGAGAGCAATCTCCCAGAAGAGTTCTTTGGGGAGGACAATTCTGAAATGAGAAGGTCACACCGCTGCACCGTCAACCCGCTACAGGTGGTGTCCTGCTATTTTCCTGATATCCTCAGGGCATTTGTCCCCTTATCCCAGTTCAAAGCACCTGGCTCCTCCATAATGGAGGGAGTCTCTCCCATAACCACAATTCCTTTGGCCCCGATTTTATACATGGATGTTTTTGAGGCAAAATTTAAGATTTTTAAATCTTTCTGTGTTGTTTAGCCCCTAACTCTTACTGTGCACCATTCATTCCATGGAACACTGGGTTTCCTTGAACTGTTCTCTGCCACCATGGAGTCTCATGCCAATGGGCCAGTTGTAGACAGTTTTTTTGCCTGGGCATAACATTAAGCCATAAATATAAAATTGTGTCATTTTTGACAACATGGTTAAAACTGGAAATCATTATATTAAATGAAATAAGCAGACAGGGGCGGCAGCATCTCAGCCACATGAGCAACATAAGGCATTGATCTTATCGCAGTTGAAAATGAAGTGTTGGTTCTGAGAGGCGGAAAGAGTCCAAGGACTGTTTGATAGGTGGATACTGTAGAAAGTATCTTTTGTTCATTGGTTCAGTAGAATGATTATAGGTTAACAGTATTACACAACATATTTTATGAAGCTGGGGGAAGAATCTTGGAAGAGTTTAGCATGAAGAAACGGTAGGTTTTTGAAGAGAAAGCTGTATTTAAACTGGTATAAAACTCACATAAAGTGTACAAATATTGAAAAAATATGTCACACCACTATTACATGTAAGTTTTATGCATAGGTTGAAATTTTTTCATGCAATTAAAATATACGTAGGAATATTACAAAACTAAAGCCAAGCTTTACCAAGACCATGGTAAATTTGGAAAATGTAGATCCAGCTATACCAATAGTAAACCTTCCTGGAAAAGTTTGTTTGTGTTCTCTACAATGAGGAAAGTTCAAACAAATACATTAGTAAGTAATAAAACTACGTAAACATGAGTGGAAGAAAGGTGCAAAGTCAGCAGAAGCTACAGAGACTCCTAGTGTTCATTTTTCAGAGCTCAGTAGCTGCAATTTCTGGAATTTTCCAAGGGAAGATATGATGATTAAAGCAATGATTGTGGAGAGCTAGTCTGACAATAGTAGAGGACATAAGTTGACTGCTAGAGAGGGCAGAGGTTATCACTTTGCTGTTGGAGTCAGCGTCTGCTTCGCCACCTGAAGCACACCTACGTACCCTGCTGGGTCCCCACATTGCATGGCCTCTCCACGTAGCACCTGCCCTGCCACTTCATGTGCCGAACCAGGCTGCACGGGTCACCCTGGTTTCCACAGGCGAACCTCCCTGTCCTGAACACTGTTGGCTGCCGGCTTCTGGCCCCAGTCAAGCTCCCAGCTGCCCAGTCCACAAGAGGCACTTGCTGCTCTTCACACCCACTGCCCTGGGGGAATCTCCCCTCCACTGCCACTACCAGACCTCTGGAGGAGCCTCAAATGTGCCCAGGGATGAACGTGTCCTCGGGGCCCCTTGGGTGGGAGAAGAAGGAGATGGTGTGAAAGAAAGGAAATGTAATGAGTGAAGGCTATTACAGGCACTGCAGGGAGGGCGTGGTGACAAAACAGGGCCATGGAGCAACTGGGGAGGTGAGAAGCAAGATAGAAAATGGTGGCAAGAGAATAAGGACGTGTCAGGAGCATCTGAGAAGCTAAAGCAGTGGGGCTGAGGGCCAAAAAAAAAAAAAAAAACAGTAATCAAAACAGGAAAGGGAAAGCCAAGCAAGACAGGGAGTCAAGGAGAGAACAGGAAGGGCTACGGACTCCAGCAGGCGCTGCTGATGCTGAAATTTACATTTAACCTACCTGATCAGCAGAAAGAAAACAAAACCAACAGGGTCAGAAACCACCAAAGAAGCCTGAAACAAGGGCTGAGCAATGTTGAATTTGTGGTTCTTCTTTGCCCATCGATAAAAAAAAATAATAATTGCTCTTTTAAAATTATAAAACCAAATAATTCACTTGTACTTGCAAACTTTCTACTGCCTGGAATACATGGCTGTAAGACCACACACAGGCTGAGCTCAGACAGGCCTGAGGGTCAGCCACCCACACCTAAAGCATAAGGATTGACTACCTACCCACCCACCCACCCCCGCAAGGGCACAGGCCATGAGGACATTAGAGAAGGAATAATCTCACAGTGGAATAAGCCAAGCCTCCTCCCACTTTCGCATCCAGCAGCTGGCTCCGGGAAAACCACCATTAGTGTTTTCCTCCAACAAAGGAAAACTTGAATAAGAAACAATGATGAAATTTTCTCAATACCTATATGTGTTGTTAGCCATTTTATGTATTTCCTGTCTAGAAGTAATTGCTGTTTCAAATGGATTCTATCCCTAGATTATACTCAGTGCTGCAAGTGTGTTTGAAACTTGTGAAATTTGATGACTTCTGGCACTTGCCGTAATTCATCTGCACAGGTGGGGTGCTCCGAGCTGTTCGTGTTGCTGCTGTGTCACTGACACTGATGTGGCCCCATGACACTGGAGGATCGTGACGTCTGTAAGCACCACGCTGCCACATTTTCTTAGCTAGCTCAGATGAAACCGTTCTGCAAAAGCGTTGTAGTCTTCACACCATCTTTTCTCAGTCTCTTTGCTTATTCCTTTTGCAGTTAGCTAACAGAGGAGTTGGGAATATCTAGAAAAGCCCTGAAGACTGTGAATATTAATAGAATTTTGCTGACAAATGTGCTTTCCTGTCTTAGGAACTCCTCCACGTGACCCTGCATGCTGGACACACAGCCCTCCTCCCTGGGAGACTGGGCACCAGGCAAGCCAGAGCCCTGCCGGCCAAGAGGCCTCTGGCCACCCCAGGATACATGCTGCTCCTGGGTAACTTCACGTGGTGACTGTGTCGTGCTGCCCAGTCACTTGGGTCAGTCCATCCGAGGAGCACTGCTTTCACTGCTGCTCGCTCTGCTCTTGCCTGCCCCAGAGTCGTGGGGATGCTTAAGGGGGGGAATGCGGAACCTTCTGAAGCGAAGTGAACACAGCACAGCCTCCAAGGAGATAAAGCCAGCACTCATCTTTGTTCTGTTTTTCCTATCAAGCTTTTTCCTTTTTATTCATATTTTTAAATAAACATGTTGTTATAATATTTGGTAACTTGTTGTATTCACTTACTAATATAATAAAAATATATCCTCTGTTAATATAATTTCTACACTTTGCTGTTTGCTTTTCATGTAATTTATATAAATAATCACATAGTAAGTTGTTTGACAGCACTTTTTCCAAAACAGAGAACACTAGTAATCTAGGATTCTGGGGGAATAAGCTAGCTACTCTAAATACATTATCAGTCTGCTAAAACTGAAAATCTCACTGAGTAAAAACTTATACAGACCTTGGTATCCCTCAACCCCAGTGAGAGTGCAGCGAGTCTTCCTGGTCCTTGCCGTGGTCTGGGAAGTTTATATTTGTAGTCCCGTGGAAAATGCACTGGAGTCCTAGCTAGTCAGTTCCATCTGCCACTTTCAGAGCAATGCGTGGTGAGAAGAAAGACAGACACTAAGGCATATGTGTAGTTGTGGGGAACCCGGAGCCCTAAGTCCAGCGAGGGTGACAGCTAACCACCATTTGAACACTGGCCTTGACACAGGGATAATCCAGATTTTTTTTTGTTTTTGTTTTTGTTTTTTTTATGAGAGCACAAAGTAGTGTTAAAACAGAAAAAAAATTACCAGTGATTCAGAATTCCACTAAGCAGATTATGCCTTCCACAGTATTTGTTGTGCTGCATGTGTTGTCTTCAAATTAGTTGTTCATATTCCCAGATATGTGCATGAAAAAATGAAGAAAAAAATAAAGTAAGAAGAAAAAAATGAAAAAAGAATTGAAAAAAGAAGACAAAATGAATTAGGGATTAACTGCTCCTTTCCACAGACCAACAGAATCCACAGTGCAGTGATCCAAACCATCCTGTACACACACAGCTCTCTCTCCCCGACTCCCTCTCCTGTCTGTCTCACCTCAGTAATTCCTTCCTTTTGAACAGACTCATTCCCTTTTCCCAGTATCTACTGTACCTTCAAATTTTATTTTCTATTTCAATTTTTCACACTAATGAGACAATATGATGTTTGCACATGCAGGTTTGATTTATTTTACCTAAGAGTATGGTTTCTAATTGCATCCATTTACCAAACTTCATCAATTTGATAAGAGAGGGGTGGGGGGGCAAGTGGCCACAGCTGTGGAGGAAAGTGAGTGCCATGAGCTGGGCTAGGAAGGTCTGAAATCACCTTTGCAGTATGCAGAGAGAGAGAGAGAGCTGCAAAGAGAATGCTCTGTATACCACACTTCGAGGTAGTACCTAATGCTTTAGAACCAGTGGTTCAGCTCTGATGTGTAATATTTTGTGCCTTGAGTTGACACGGGCTCTTTCTCAAGGCTCAATCCCAGCCAGCAGCGTGGAGTTCAGTTCTCCCTCCCGCTTAGCTCATGCTTGGTTTGGGGGAGCTACAGGGCAGGGCCACACTACCTGTCACCTCACTTCAGAGACCACATATGAGCACCTCAGCTGGATGATTCTCATTGCTTTAAGTCAGCTGAGGGATAAGGAAAAGTCCTAGCCAACTCTGTATGTGTCAGTGCGTGGAAATAGGGCTGCATTTGGCCAAAATGGAGATAACTGCTCTTCTTCCAAGGTGACTCATCTTTGTGGCCTTCCACAGAAAGGCAGATGTCCCTATGAGGATGAAACATCTTGCTCATCACACAAGGGAACCCCTCTGGTAGGCTACTTGGCAGAAAAGTTCATTTAGCTACAGGGTCAGTGGCTCCAGGCTGCCAACCCCGTGGCAGTGGTGGGGATCTCCCTGAAAGCCAGCATGTGTGGTCCAGACGGGGCTCACACTATACCGCTCTGCCTTGCAACCTTGCCCAGATGCACACCCCTGCGGGAGGTAGTGCTCGGTGACCTGGGCACCTCCTCCAGGCTTCATGGCCAAAGGCCCCACTCCAGTACCACCCAACAGAAACCATGGTTGCCACTGGGATCCTGGAGACAGAACACACCCATACCACAGCAGTTCTGAGCTGGGAGAAGCATGCTGTGTGAGTCCTCTGCTTCTTAACTATATTAAATTGCATAACACTTATAAAAAGTATAGGTCACTATTAAATATTTATGCTATTACCAGAAGGGAAATCAAGATGTGGAGAAATTGAATAACTTCCCACATGCTGCTTGACTTTAAAATTAGGGCGCAGTGGCTCAGACCCAATTCTTTTCCTTCCAATAAAGACATTGTTGAAAATCTCAAGCTTTTTCTTACATCCAGCAAGAATTATAATCCAGAACAAAGTTATGAACACATCAGGCGCGAAGCACCCGGGGCATTATGCAGTTAGAAGAGAACACAGCGGATTGAGCAAACACGTCACAGGGCTCCTTGAGATTGCAGTACGCTGATGTGCTCCATGAACACCCACAAGAGGGTTTCTGTGAGTGCCCAGGCACAGTGCAGCAGAACAGCTCCGCGGCCTCCTCACACTGTTTAAGAAGACAGCCCAGCAGGAAAAGGGGGCTCCGGCTGAGGAAGGAGGCTCTGCGGTCTTATGTCTTTGAATTCACTCCTCATTGGATCTGTGTTAATCAAACATGGGCTAAAATATAAACTCTGGAACAACGTACTGCTAATTGACAATAACAATTATCTTTTGGTCATATGGAATAGTGCCTTGGATAAAAAGGATAGAAGATGTTTTGGGAGTGACTACAACATATATCTGTAAGCCAGTTAACATTTAATCACAGAACACATATACTCCTATAATATATGTTCTATAATATGATGCATATAAAATGAAAGATGTGTTTCTGAATTTGAAACAAAAGTATACACAATGACGGATCAGAGAACTACTCTATTTAACAGCACCACTGAGATTTGATGCTCTGCCCTGAGAGCTGAGAGATCCTTTTTTTAAAAAACGTTTTATTCATTTTAATGAGAGAAGAAGATACAATAGCAATGAAACAGTTTCAAAACAGGTTAGTAGGACAGTTGCAATAATTAATCTTATAACACAAAGTATCCTATTCACACCTTATAAATGACGATTAGAGAATCCCAAAATAATTCAATAGTTTCCCATGATAACTAACCTTAAAATATCACAACCCATTTGTAGCTTGTTAAAATATTTAACAAAATAACACTATTTTAGAAAAACAAGACAAGAACATCACTGTGTAGTGCACACACTCAACTGTCTTCCCCAGCGCAGTGGCTCCCCAGTCTGACTTCCGTGCGGGCTCCCACGCACTCTCCCCAGCTAGTGTGTGCTCGCATCTACGAAGTGGCCGGCTGGTGACTGTCACTGCCTGCCTTCTTGTTCCGAGCCCTCCCCATGGACGCTGCCCCAGACCACCTCCCAGCTGCCGCTGGGTGCCTGAGGCCTCTGGCTCAGCTCACACAGAAATCACTTATTGGCCAAGCACAGCTCTGCTAGTGCTAACAGCCCTGGACTCCGAATGCCATGGCTGTGGGTTCACTTGGTGCTTACAACTCTCCTCGCTGCTCATAGTAATCATCTACAGGAGGCTTTGGGAAGTCTTCTGGAACCAGAGATGGTGGCTGCCTGCTATTCTTCACTGTTCTCCATCGTCTTCTGTGCTAATCACCTCCAGGGGTACCACTCCCAGCGGCTGGCAGCACCCAGCCTGCGGCCTTTGCAGCGGCTAGTGCACCAGCTTAGCGTGCTCAACAGAAACTGTGGATACCAAGGACACACCATCAGAAGGATCTGTCCTGGATCTGATGCTGCAGCAAAGAGAAGAGCAGCGCACCGCCGGAGCTAACTGCAGTTGCACGGGTGCTGCTTACACAGACGCAGCGCGGACATGCAGTGCACCATCTAGCAATCAGAAAGCTCTGAACAGGGGTCTTCAGGGAGGCTCACACGAGGCTGTGGGGCGGTCACCTGGCAAAGTCTCAGGCAAAGCCAAAGCAGAGGATTTCCCACAGTGGCCGCAGTGTGGCTGATGAAGGTGTGGTGCCGGATGAGTCTGGGGTAGCCAAGGAGTAAAAGTACGTTTGGGGGATGTCGGGCTTGTCCCATGTCCTACTAGAAAGTCTACTCTTGGTGATGTGTTGCCGTCAAAGTCTCTGAGTAGAAATTTTGCAAAGCACTTTATCATTTTGCTACTTAAAACAGCTCAACAAAGTGAATTCATTGAAAATCATTTCCAATTTTACAGATGACAGTATTTGTACAAGGGGTGACTGTTTGTTTCCTGAGGGGGCGGAAAACCAAGTTGCCTGGCCACAGAGCCCTTGTACTCACCCGACTCCACTCCGAGGGGCTCACGTGCAGTGTCTGTTTCACGTACTGAGCACCACAACATCCTGGTCTTCCTACTGGACTCATTGCCATACAGTTGAACAGTTTAAAAGGACAAATGTATTCTCAGTAAGATTCTACAGTTATACCTTAGCAAGCTTCTCAAGACCACAAAACATCTTTCATTGAGCTGACCTTTAACTAACCTGCTCTCCTCAGCTGGAAATCAAAAGACCATGGCACCTCATGATTTCTTCTTCTACTCTGACATTTCTGCTGTCTCATGGCCTTTGCAAATAGAACTTAAGTTTGATTAACTGCAGCACAAGCTAAACCCCAAATAAAAATCAACGGGGCATATATGAGTGGCAAAGGAAGCCAGCTCTGATACCCAAAATAGCTTTCCCATAAACCTGGTAGATACTTAGTTTGCAGTTTTGGTTGTGTATAAATTGATTTCAGTTCAGAAATCTATAAAAGGGGGAGTTAGTTATGGGACTAATTAGGCTTTTGGTACAATTAACATTGTAATTGGTAAGACTGAAGGAGTCTGGGAGGTCATCTTTCAAAACATTTGTACTGAGTATGTCCCTCCTCCCCGATTATGCCACACTGCTCGAAATCGGGCTTGGGGGGGCAGCATGCTAGAGAGTGACTAAGCGTTGATCTGAGTGTCCATGAGCTGGAGACCAAACAACCCTTTCTATAGCAGCGTAATACAACCAAAGCCCTCCTTATGAAGCATAGGTAAGTGAGGTCTGATTCTGGAAAGGTCACCCCAAGAGTCAAGCTGTAGTAAACCAACGTGGGCCAGAGCTACATGGCTTAGTTCCAAAAGGCAGCACCATTGTCTAAGATTCTGAGGAAGTAAAATAAAGGACAATTGAGACAGAATGTTGGGACCAAGACCTCTAGCTGATTATTCCTGAGAGCTTTCTTCACTTCCACTGATCTAGGTAAATCAGTGACTATTTTAAAACGTGTGACGTTTTCTAGCTTTGAAGTTGAGCTCAAGTAGAAAAGTTTCCCTCCCAACCAATATAAAGAAAAGGCCATCAGGGAATGAACACTACCTAAAGCCAGCATTACTGCACACTCAGAGCCTCTGTCTGAGGAGAGTTACAAGTGAAACGCTGGAGTCTTCCCGCATCGTCTCAGCACGGGACACTCGCCCTGCCACTGGCTGTGCTTGCTAGGCTTTGGCACCCTGCTCGGCAGCTCCCCAGGGCTAATAAGAAAGAAGAGCATGAAAAATAGTACTGACACAGCATCACGTAGGGCCCCACTTACGAAAGTGATTATATTGAGATAATCTAACAGCACGACTGCATTGGACAATTGTCCCCACCATGCCCACTGTTAGTGCTTTCATATTAATCCCAGCAATAGTGCCACAGAATGAGGCCACGCATCAGTGCTCGACTCCAATTCCAGAAGGAAGCCATTTACATCACTGGCACATGAATGAGCGGTGTTCTGATAGAAGTGGCTTTCAGTATTCTCTCCTATAGTAGAGAGTGAGACTAAAGCAAAACAAAAGAGGTGCATGTGTTAGGCTGAACTCCAAGAACGCGTGCTCCATTTGATACAATGTCTGCAAGTATCAGACACAGACACGTCGTTTTATTAAACTCAACCAGCATCAATATGTTCCCTATTATCTTTAGTCTAGACAATAAAGCAATGATTAGTAGTGTTTGTGACTTTCGTGGGGCAGTTTCAAACCCACAGAGGACTAAGCAAAGCGCGAGATCACCATCTAGCCCTTCCACCTAGAGAAACAGCAGGTGCAGACACCAGCAGTAGCATCCATAGCAGTAAGATCCCATGAAATAAGAACAGGGGACAAGCCCTTCTGGTCTGTGCATGTGACTTTGGTCTCTAACATACTAAGCTGCTATAAGATCACATAACATATTTTAAAAAACGAATAGCTGGAGGGATGGGGAGAAAAGCAGGGGAAGGGGTAGGAAGGGAGTGGAGAGTCTCTGTCCGTGGCCCCCGCCACACAAGGAACGTGGGCCATATGTGCTGCAAATGAGCCCCAATGCACGGAAGGAAAGAAAGAAAAAAGCAGCAAGGAAACACCTGCTGAACAGCAGCAGGGTTGCAGGCTTAGCCTCGGCTCTGGGTGCGGGGACCTGGCTCCAGGGGCCCCGCTCTGCTGGGCGGTGTCCGCTTCCCCTCCTGTCACTCGAGGCCTGGCTCCACTGGCAGCATTATCTTGGAAATGCTCAGCTATGACCTCTTTGGCCTTTAAAGTCCCCATTAATATTGCCTGAGTGTGACTGCAGTTGAGGAGGTCACCGGTGAGGTCTAGGACGACCGGCCAGTTGACGGTGGAAGCGACCGCGACGTGGCAATGGCAGGAGCGTTGGACTCGGAGCCAGGGGAGCTGAGTCCGAGACCTGCCCTTTCTGTCCTAAATGCATCTTTTAAATGCTGCGCCTCAGGGTTCTTTCTTTGTCTGGTTGCTTTTTGTTTGTTTCTCTTTTTGTATTTGGTACAGGGTCTACAGGGTCTCTACACGGAGATCGGACTCGTAGTGATCCTCCTGTTTCCAGCCTCCCACACACAGGGATTACAGGCGTGCGCCACCACGCCCAGTCTCAGTCACTGCGTCACCGCACACTGGGGGTGGGGCCGGCACCTTACACAGGATCGAATCCTGGTCCCTGACCCTGCCTAAGCAGATGCATTAGTCTGCTGAGCTATCTGGCTGGCTCTGAGCCTCAGGATTCTTATGTGCACTTGCTTCACAATGTTTTTTTTTTTTTTTTAATATATAATAAAACATCTGTGGAAAAAAAAGAAAAAAGTATCTGATTATGTTAAATGTCAAAGAAAAATTATGCTATAAAATGAATCAACTCATAATACTTTATCCTCATCACTTTATCACAACTGGTAATATATGCTTAAAGGAAGTTCTGGTTTGGAAAAGTTCTCCAATGTACTGAAAAGGGAGACACGGCCGGGAATGGTCACACTGCAGGAGGTGCCAAGCGCACGGGCCCTGGCGTCCCCGTGTGCAGCGCGGCAGGCCCAGGCCCGGGCCAGCTCACGCGGCAGCGTCCAGGGCGCAGTTTTCAGTTTCTGAGTCTCATTTTGTCTATCTACAAGCAACAATAATGGAACGAAAGGACCTGATGATATTTTTAGGACTACACTTCATATTTCTATGCGATCTTTCCAAAGGATCCCTTTCAGATATAAACACTTAAATATTTATTTTTTAGGCCCCTGTGTCCAACTTTTAAATTCCTAAACTCATAATTAGCCCTTCATAGTCTCTCACTGTGTGTGGTTGCTATAATGAAATGCCATAAACTGAGGAACTTATAAATAACTAAGTATCTCAAGGTTCAATTCCAAGATCAAGGGGCTGACAGACCAACGAGAGCTCAACTACTGGACACAGGTAGAAACTGTGGCTGGGTCCTCATATGATGACAGGCGCAGGGTCTCTCTTGAGTCTTTCTCACAGGAACATCACCGCCTCTGCGAAGCCCTGCCGTATCGCTGAATCAGCTCCCAAAGGCTCCCCTCCTGACACTTACTCGAGATCGGGATCTCAACACTAAGGTGGGAAAGCACCCGCAGGTCACCCTCCGAGGCTGTGCCTTGAGGTGAGCCCTCCCCTGGGGAGGAGCACCCCACCGACACCTCGTGCTACAGCTGCAGGCTCTACCCTGCTTTGCGTGTGGTGCGGCAAAAGGCAGGAAGGTGCTTTGCTGACATAAGAAAAATGACACTATTCTAGAGGTGTCGGCTGATGACATGCGAGTTCTGGGCCTGCCGTATTCTGAGCTTCCCCCTAGGACAGATACCAGTTCTTGCTTGGCTACACTTCCTTTTCCCTTCCTTTGCTTTCCTTCTTGTTGCATCTGTAACTCCTCCAGTCTTCCTGCTGCTTGGCCTGACTCCTCAGCCCTCACTGGTCCTCAGACTTGCTGCTTACTCCTCGCCAGCCTCCCACCTGCTGAGCCCCAGACTGAGGCATCAGATTCAAGGGGAAGGAGCACCACAGTGGGAAGCAGGGAGGGAGGAAGCCCCAGCACAGGTAGGGAGTGCTTCACCTGCAAATGGATGTGATGGCTACCTGCCCCATACAAGGGCAGGTGCAGGTGAAGAACAAAAAAAGCCCCTGAGATAATTATTTCAAGGGTATGAGCCTTGTGTGATGCATTCTCTACCCACAGAAGACAGGAGGGTGTGCTTTCTAAAATACTTTTTCTTAGGAACTTGAAATATATGCTCTACCACTGACAAGGTGGCATTTTTAGATTAAGACAAGGAAAGTCTTGCATGATTTGCAAACACAGCAGCCTATGAATAACAGCCTACCTGGAATCTGTGATTGGCACCATTATTAAACTCTGTTATAATCTTATCTCCCTGTCCAACAAAGCTATCTATTCTGCAGTCCGGCCCTCCTCAAGGCAAGGCAGAGTGCACTCACCTGCTAGAAATGCTTCTAAGGGCAGTCCCATCGCTCTTGCAGAAAGAAGCAAGAATGTGCTGAACAAGGCGGGGCACTTACGCTGTTAGGGGAAGGAAACAAAGCTGGAGTGGAGACAGCAGCTGAGGAAGTGTTCAATCTTTGAGGTGTGAGGCAACGCACTCCATCGCTCTCCCAGCTGGCACCAGATACGAAGGGAAATGCTGTCGAAAACACACAGGAACAGTGACACCGGGGCCCTTTCGGTGTCGGCGCTGGGAAAGAACTTCACCTTTCACATCCAGTCTTTTTTTTCCCCAAGTTGTCTTTGATGAAGCAGCTGAAATTCCTTGTCTGGAAATGAAGAGAGCCAGAGATTTCACCAGTGCAGCTCCACTTCAGCTCCACACATGGCCTCAGCAATGTTAGAAGTTACTCTGCCCTGGCATTTAAAGGGGCCTGTATTTAATTAATAATAATTTTAATAAATTCCTCCCAGCCCTTTAATTTTATGTTTTTGCACCATGACAGAAAGAAAAACAATCTAACAAAATGGTCATCTGTTCAAAATGCTGAGGGGCATTGGATAGCTCTCTTTCTCTATGTGGAGATGCCCAGACCCAATTCCAGTGAAGCCAGCCCAGGTATTATCACACAAAGGGATGATCTCTAACCCATGTGTGACATCAAATCAGAGAATAGAGCTGGCAGTGATCTGGGGACTTTCCAAGTTGTCCTGCACCTCTAAATCCACAAATGTGACACAGGTAATTTGCCACCTCAGAAAGTACAAGCCCCATGCCACACCAGCTTACCAGGTGGACTGACGTGCTGCTGATGACTTTCATGGCCCCGGGCATGGAGAGGGAGTTCCTCACCCTCATGAGGAGGGACGCTTTGGTTTCCAGGCCACCATCTGTCACTGGCCCTTGTCACCAGGGGGACACCGAGAAAGCGCTCAGGGAAATGTGGGCTTGTTAAGCAGTCTCTTGCATGGACCTAGAGAGGTGAACACAAACAGAGATTTGAATCACTGCATCCCAACCCACCAGTGACGCAACCCGTTCAAGGGCTCCATGGCAAAGAAGATGACCTTGCTTTGACCTCAGCGTTGTATGCATTGAGACTTGCAGTTTGAGTCATGTCTGAGCTTCAGGCCCCTGAGTTTTTAGTGGAAGTGTCTTACATGAGCTGAGACCTGGTTCTCCATGGTTCATGCCCAGAGATTGCAGCTTCTCCTGAAAGGAACAAGTTGCTGAGACCCCTAGCCAAACCTCACTATAGCTTTTGAGTCTGGAGATTCCCAGTGCTGACATCAAGGGTATCTGCACTCAGTGTTTAAAACCTCCACAGCGATACTCACAGCAAGTGGCCAGTTTCTTATTGTAGTAACTCCCTGGTAATCTTGATGTCTTAAATATTATTGATGAAGATGCTACAATGGTGCTTCGAAATCCTTTCAGCAAGTTCCAGGATACTTTAGTCTAGATTGCCTTTCTGTAAAGAGATCAGTATCCTTGAATGGTTCCTCCTGTTTTATGCACTTTAATTCTTCTTTTCTAGTTAAAAACTAATTTTCTTGCTCTTGAATATGGAAGAAAAATAGTTGAATAGAGCTCTATCCATCATCCTGGCTAAATCAGCACCAGGGAAACAACGGGCTCCCATCCCCACCCACCCTCTCCCTGCTGTCAGAAGCAATCTTTGAACAATTCTCTGCTTATTTTAGCTTTTTGTCTGTTTTGATATTCTCCCACAAACCCCTGTCATTCTTCAACACACATGTGATACTGCTTTCCTTATTCCTACTTTTGAGTCCGTTAAAATCTAAATTTATGCAGCATTTTCTATGACATATCATTATTTTTTATTTATTTTTTTATTTTATTGAAGTACAAATATCAATAAGACAGTTTAAGACACCTTAACAGGACGGATTCAATAAATTAATACATTGCAAACTGTTTTCATAATGTTTTGGTATCATAGAAGGTGCATACATGATATTATACTTACAGACATTATTATAGCAGATGTCTCTTATCAGTAAATTAAGAGACTGTAGCTGTTTGCATATCTTATTTTTTATACCTGAATTAGGTCCAAGATTCAATAATAAATACTTTGTACCTTGTTATTTTCCTAGTGGTTGTCCATAGTACTAGAAGCCAACATAATATCTTGTCCAACCACCATTAGTGCAGATCTTGCCTCTCAGAATTATGTAGAAGCACGGCGTTATCTATCCCAACTGTACTGCCCATACACACACATCATGATTCTTCCTTTATATACCCCTTCCTTTGTCTACACCTGTCAAAGATGGGTACTCCACTATCATTCAACCAATTTAGGTGCCTGAACTCGAAGACACAATCCAACACAGTCCAGCATTCCACAATAGTGAGTTATCTGAAGAAGTTGTCTACTGTAGGCATTTACAGGTCAACTTATTATTATGGCCCCACGTTGTATACCTCATTTTTATTGATTTCTCTGTTAAGTTCCCCTTTGTGTTTTCCCTAAGAATAATTATGATTTCACTTTCCAATTTTCATATCCTTATACCTATATCCTTCTACCTGAATTAATCTCCAGCTAAAAATAGCTGATGGTTTGATATGCCCATCCCTTTCCTTCAACTTTCACAGCCCAGGTTCTGTGAAATCTAGAGGTATGCCTGGCCGGGAATAATGCTTCTTTACTTCCCTGTTGTGTTTTCTAAGGCCTGTCCTCTGTGCCCTGTCATCTACACAACCAATAGCACGCTCCGCTCTTCACAGGTGCTCTGCCGCTACTCCGCGCTATGGCAGGAGCAGAAGCAGGTGTGCAGGATCGGTGCAGACACGCATTACCATGCAGAGTTGAGCTAAGAAGTGAAGTCAAGCCGGGCGTGGTGGCGCATGCCTGTAATCCCAGCACTCGGGAGGCTGAGACAGGAGGATTGTTGTGAGTTCGAGACCAGCCTGAGCTACAAAGTGAGCCTTAAGACCAGCCTGAACTGCATAGTGAGACCCTGTCTCAAAAAGACAAAAAAAAAAAAAAAAAAAAAAAGAAGTGAAGTCAAATGTGCTCTGACAGACACTAAATCTGTCAGGCTGGTGGGCTTGATACGATGACAGGCTTTGCTGAGCAAGTAAATAAAGTAACATTTTCCATAAATCAACCAACTACACAGTTCATTTTTATATTTCATTTCATTTCATTCTGTAATTCTGAAATTTAAAAAATAATATACTCAAACTGCATGCGAAGCAGGTATTTAATCAAAGTTATATGTTTATTAATAAATCTCCATGAACATTAATAATAATAGTCATGGAGTACCATTTGGAAAAGCCCTTCTGCTAAGCTTCCCAAAAACGTGGGCAGTAAATAACCTTGATGGCAGGAGGCAAGCGCGGTCACAAGTGAAGACGAAGAGCTGGAGGAACAAATTGAAAGACTTGTCAGCTGGAGGTTATTGAAAGTATTTTAGTGACAATCACTACAAGGATTTTTAGCTTTGGAAGAAGTTGGGATAATTCAGTGACATTACTATACAGAAAGTCCTTCCAATTCCATCTACTTATTTGAGGTATGAAGTTTTCTCAGTGCTTACATAAATAAAATATAAAAAGTGCATACATTTGAGGCTGCATCTCACCTCAATTTAATAATAACTAATATTCACCCCAGAGCAGAGGTTATTCTTTTTGTTAAGGGATTTGTTTCAATATATGATACTTTTTGTCATTAATGAAGTTCAAAACTTATATTTTGCTATTTTGATCAACTGGGTATTAATAAAAACTTTCATGAAACTCAATCTTGAAAAATAATTTTAATACTTTAACACATATAGCCAAAATTAAAAACAATTAAAATTTAATTTACAAAATTATATTTGTGTCAAAGAAATATGATGGTATTTAAAAAAAGATTTCAGAATTATACAAGGTTTTCAGAGGTTTATAGCAAAATGGAAAAATAAAGGAAATTGAAGTTCAAAAGAAAACAAATTGCATGAGTTTTATAACTGTTAAATAAGAGTTTGTTTACATATTTTAAACAATTGTTGATATAGTGGTCTTGAATTAAAGAATTTAGAAACAGAAGGAAAGTAAAAACTTAACTACTAAACTATTCTTCACGCTTACTTGCCTGTACGTCCCCGAGCAGTTCTGGGTAATTTTCTGTTTCCTCAGCACTAACTTGATGTCTAAATTTTCCATTCTATATTAAAATGATTGCTGAAGATGTATTTTGGCACAGTGCAAGCATCCACACTCAATGGTATTGCTTAACTGCAGTAGTTTATAAAACAGAGCCCCTGAGCGCCCAAGCACTGTGGCAGCTGGAGACCACCGCCCTCCTCGTGCGCCAGGGCATATGTTCCAAGAACTCAGGAGGGAACTCAAAGCCATGGATAGATTTGAACCCCCTGCAACATCTCTGACTTCCTGGGGAGACGTGGAGACCAGGTGAATGATGCCCGCCTCCACAGGGCCTGGAGGCCTGAGGTGGACCTGCATAGCTGCGGTTCTGGAAGCAGTCGCAGAGGCTCAGCGCGAGGGTGGACAGTGGAGTCGCCCCACAGCAGCCTTCGGCCTCCGCTCTGAGGCAGCACGGTCACTCCGTCTCCCTCCCACACCTCAGCCTTCCAGCTCTTACTGGGATGTCCCGGGCTTTGCTGCCAAAACAGCTGATAGCATTCCTACGTGTTTGCATGCCTAATATTGTCTCATTTTAATGCAACTAAACTTAAATTTCAGTTCTATAGATCAAAAACCATTAATGTGACTGCAGATAGAAATTTTATTCTGAAAACCATGCTTCTTGGAAAATGTTGAAGGCCAGTGGTTCGCTTAGTCTTTCATTTAAATTCTCAGTTGATCAACTGGGTTCCTGTTTCCAAGGGTGGTTTTGTTAGTAGAGTGTGTATTTTCCACTGAGCGTCTGATACTCACATTCTTCCCCATAGCTATGTTCTGGTTGACAAAAAAAATGCTGGCCTGCTTGGCCAAATACCCGAGCCACCGGCGCTCACTCAGTGGCGTGTGTTGGCCAGAGCATACTTTCTTCTTGAAAACAATCCTTGCGGAGGCCTGCTGCCGTGCACTCTGCCTAATGCATGCTTTCCACACTTGACTCCTCATTTTTAGTCTCCTAGCTTTAATCCTGTGCTTTCCTGATTTCCCTGGTGCCCATTTTCTCCGTTGCCATCTGTGCTCTGCTAGAACGCGTTTTTCAGCATACCCCGTTAAGGTTTATTCTAGGTAAAAAACCTGCCTGCCTGGATAAGTTCTCCTTTGCTCCTGCATGCTGGGAAAGGCTTTCTAGGTTCCAAACAAATGTATTCTGAATTTCACATTTTTGGTTCTTGTTTCTCATAAATATTTTCAGGAGAAATCTAACAACCATTAAATTCTTAACTCTTATTTTTCCTGGAAGGCTTGAGGTTTTCTCTTTGTTTTACTCCTAAACCTTCATTTAGATGTAGATGGGATGTGGTGACATTTATTATAGATGGCCTTTAATTAACTCCCATTTCCTTGGTCTCTGTGATGCCTTCCTCTAATACATTCTGGATTATGTTCTTCCATCCACTTACCCCTTCATTTCCTGTAAATCCTATTACGGATATATTGAACCTCCCACACTTCTTTGTATTCTCTACTTTCTCGACAACATCCAAAATTCGTCTTCCAGAACGTCTATTGCCATCTTTGCTCTATTCATCATAACCTGGGTATGGAACGCAGGGGCGCGCACAAGCCGGCCAAGTGTTCCACCAGTGCTCTGCTCCCCAGCCCTGGAATGCCTTCAACTCGTAAGCAGATGCAGCGCTTTCTTGCTTTTCCAGCAGCCTATTCTAATACTCTAAATAAGCTATTTTATAAAATACTCCAGATGATAGGCAAATTAGAATTTCTTTAAAGGTCTCCTTCTTCATTGAAAAATTATTGAACATTATTCATCTCTTTAATGATTTTGGTTTCACTCAGATATTTGTGTCTCATTGATTTATCACTTCTATTTATGAATCAAGGAATTATATAACACAGGATTGAAACAGTGACTCCCACGCTATTCATACCACTTTACTCTTTTAAGAGACTTTTCCCTGAACATAAGAACCAGCTTCTTATAGCTGCAGGGTAGGAAGCCTTGAGTGATGGTGCTGACCCACTGGGTGGGGACGAGCACACAGGTTGAACTGAACATGTGACTCCTGTTTGTGTTGATCGCATGCTGGAGAGAACTGAGCAAACTGAAAGGTAGATAATAAAGATGTGGAAAAAATTCAGAAGAATTTGACAGAGCCTACCTGATGGCCATTGCAGAGGCCAATAATTGCCATGGTTCTGAGGATGTCACTGGAATGCCATACCATAGCTGGTATGCGAAGTCTGAAGCTTCCCCTCTGAGCAGCCAACGCTGACAGCGTGATGGGAAGCAGACAAGCCTGCTCGTGCACGGTGAGCTAGAAGCCCGTGGGGCAAAACGTCTCTAGGTACAAATAAAAATGCATCATGACTGTGTACCTTTACAAATGCAGGTTGATAAGATGTGCTGCGTCTGCAAACTGTGCGTCCTTCCCAGCCCTTCACAAGTGACAGATACTTAAAATCCTTGTTGCAGAAAAAATGAGCACAATATGTACAAAGCACTCAACTGCAGGCATTAACTGTAGAGACAAAGCACTTGCCGCTCAACTACAGATGTAAACATTAAGATAATAGAGAACTGTATAGAGTCCAGATAATAATTTTTTTAAAAACCCTCTTAGTATGGTTCAGCAGCTGAGAAAAAGTTGACAACTTGATCTAGGGACTGTCCTTGAACAATGTAATCTATCTCTTAGTTACCATTAGTTTAATAGACTCCTGCAATTTTGTTCAGGTTTCTTAACTGACATATGCTGACATCTGTTGGAGTGAAAATAAAGGAGAATGAGTTTGCCAGGGACCTCTAGACAGTAAGGCTGCTCTTTCATCCTAAGTCCTTCCTGGTTAATACTCTCAACCAGACACTAATCACAGCAGCTGTGAAATTGAAAGGGACAATTAGAAATAAGAACAGTGTAGCTAGATTAAGCAGCCCTTTAGAATAGTCTGCGAAGGAAATATGAACAAGCCAACCTGTAGAGACACATCTGAAAATAACCACAGAAGAGGTAGAACCAGTAACATAATCTAAGTGACTTTCCTCACTCAGTAAGACTGTGTCTCGGTGTAATTCCACTGACTGTTCTTTGTGGAAAACGCCATGCACTACCCTCCCTGAGTCACTGAATACGGAAAAGGCCTGTAGGTCCTGTCCACCCTAAACGTCTGGAACTTAGGAATTTAAGTCTTCGTATGCTTCTGTGAATGTTTAACCAAACCAAATGCTAAGCCCACAGGAACCATGTATGAACGTAAGTGACACATCTGTGTACAGATGTTTACCAAACAGTATGAATGCTAGCACCGTCTCCCTCTGCTTTGGGACTCTGTGACTGGTCTCCACACATCCTGTCACTGATAACGCAGGCACAAAGCACTCAGGAACACATAAATTCCAGCCCTGCAGCACAGTGGTTCAGCCACACGGCACTGACACACAGCTCTTTCCATGCACAGCACCTGTTTCCGTGTGCACCTTCACACATCTTCCTACCCAAATCTCCCTTAACTCCAGCTTGCAAACTCACCTTGAATACCTGCCAGCTCAGACACTGCTACAATTTCAGAGAGCTTTGCTAGCATTCGTAGTGTGGGCTGTGATCCCAACCTGTCCTCACTCTTGCTCACTGCTTTAGGTCCAATCAGTCCTCATTTGCATAAAATTGTAAAGTGCCCATTCTTCATAATCAACAAGAGAAATTTAATTCCATTACTAGAACTGTGAATGTTACCATAAAATGAAGGAATTTGTAGTGAATACGGATTAATGAGATTAGTTTGGGCATATTGCTACAGACGACAGCATATATTTTTATTATTTTCAACCCAATATCCTCTTGCCCTTTCCCCCTCCTTGGTGTTCTCTTCATCTCTGATAGTCTACCTACTGCTTCTGCATCATTGTCTCTTTACATAGAGACAGTATATTAAAATATATGATCTGCACACATAGGCATGCGCACACACACACATTGCAATGATGTGATCTGTGGCCTTGAGCTTTTAGACTTTAGATTGTCTCAACAGATGCATGGTTCCATGCATCTTCCTGAAAACAACATGGCCCACTTCTCTGCAAGGATGAACAAAGCTCCGCAGGTGCAGGTACCACGCGCTCTTTATCCATTCATGTTCTTTTGGCTAAAGGAAACTGACTTCGTAAGTTTTGCCACAATAATCACAGGTAGGGCTGAGGAGCCAGCATGGTGCTCTAGGCACCTGTCTGGCAAGCACAAGGGCCTGAGCTTGATCCCCAGTACTACATGCCATGCCAGCCCTGAAACTGGATGAGGTGAAGCACATCTGTAATCTCAGGGTTGGGGAGGCTGAGCCAGGAGGATCACTATGAGTCCAAGCTGCATAGCGAGATCCTGTACCAAATAAATAAATAATTTTTAAATTAAAAAAATAGTAATATTAAGTGTGCAGGCCCCTCTATAGTATGTTGTCCTTAATTCTTGGGGTGGTAGAGTTGGATCAAACATTTGTAGTTTTAGTTCTTTGAAGAATCTCCATTCTGATTTCCATAGTGATTATACTAATTAAATGCTTTAGAAAATAAAAACTGTTACTCGTTTCAGCATATTGGTCTCTCTAAAGATTTTTTGGGGGGAGGTACCTGGAATTGAACTCTCCTCACACTTGCCAGGCAGGTGCTAGGCCGCTGACCTATATCCTGGCCCTCACATATCAGTCTTCCTATGACTTCTGTTTTGTGCATGCTGCTGAGACTGAAACCTAGAACCTTCCACGAGCTAGGCAAATGCTCTGCAGCCCGGCTTTGCCCCAGCCCTGGTGGCTGAAGAGCCTTGTCTGTTGACTATCTGGAGCTTTAACACTTTTGAACATGATCAATTTTAAATATAAAATAGTATGTCATAATCCCAGTTGTTCCACACAGTCTGCTTTTATTTTTAAGAATTTAAAAATACTAGAAACTATAGAATTTCACTAAACAAAATAATAAGAATTCAACAATGGTTGCTATGTTCAAATTAGTTGTTTAGGTTACCAGATATAAGCATACAAAATTGGTATAATAACTATAAGATATTAAACAAAAGAAAAATTAAGTATTAACTGCTTCTTTCAATAGACCAGCAAATTCTATGAATAACAAAAATTGTCATATTTTTTACATATTTCTTGACTCTGAGAACACTTTACAATGACCTTACACAAACACATCTCCTACTGTGAGTCCTTAAATTTGCCCTGGTTATACAAGGCAAATGTCTCCATTTTCAGGCAGGAGGGGTAGGAGCGAGGGCCCAGCAGGCCTGAAAAGCCAGGACCAATCCCCACACTGTCACACCCTCCGCCCCCACAAGCTCATCTTCTTTCTAATGTTGTCTCACCCCAAATTCCTGTCTTCTGCTCTTATTCCAAGCATTGTTCCTGCTCTGGGGTGCCTGCTACCACGGCTCACACAAGCAGACAGGATCTGTGCTCTCGCAGCACCTGGGTCAGGAGATCAAAGCCGCTCCCCTCATGACAGGGGAGACAGGCCTGGGAGCACCAGGAGTGGAAGCACCCAGCACCCAGCACCCTCAGACCTAGGCTGAGCAGGCTGGAGTAAGCAGATGCATCAGGAAAGATGAGCTCAAGGGACAGCACAGGCTGTGGGTGAGCGAGGAAGCAGTTTACCAGAAGGAAGAAAAAGAAGAGAGAAGACACCGAGCAAAGCCTTCAGTGGGCAAAGTCTGGCAAGTGGGAGGGGGAGAGGCCCGTGGAGCTGGCCATGCAGGCCAGAGAGAGCCCTGGGAGGCCTGGAGGGGAGGGGCTCACCTGAAGAGGCCTTACCAAGGTAGAGCTGCTCAGACCCAACAGATTTATTTCTGTGGACATGGAAGTGGGGTTGAGACAGCAGAGGTTGAGCACACAGCCCAGAGCTTATTCTAAAATTGCTCAACTTTGTAAATACACCCAGTCATACATTTGAAAGGGGCAGATGTTGTGTGTTGCAAATTATGTCTTTATCAATTTATTATTAAAAATAGCAGTGGGAGAGTACTACAGATTTTAAGGGTTCCCTTCTTAGGCGTAAAAGGATTACACTGACTTTTGTGCAAAAAATAAATCTGAGAGTGGGAAAAGGGCCTACTTTAATAATCCAAGTGATAGAAATTAAAAAACATAAAAACAGTAGGAACTCATGATAGGCTGAGTTCTGAAGCTAAAGAAGTGTCAAAACCGGAGAACTACGTGCACCAAGCACCGAAGCTACAGTTATAAGAAAGGGGAAAATGAAGAATTTAGGCATTTTCAAACTGAATTTGGGATTTCCCAAAAGAAATTGCTGAATGAGAATTGGGAATATGGACCTGGGATCCACAGTAAAGCCACTGGTAAGGAACAATATTAGTCTCCTACATACGGATCAGAATGAAAGCCGTAGATATAAATGAAACAACATGGGGAGAGGCAATGAGGGGCAGGCATCCTAGTCCATTTGAGCCAACATAGCACAGCCTGAGGGGTTCCCAGATGGCGTCTTCTCACCGTGTCCTCGCAGCAGAAAGCCAAGTGTTCCTCTGCCCCATTAGGGTCTTGTGAGCTGATCGCCTACTCCTGGCCTCCTAATGCCAGCATTATGGTGTTGGAATTTCAGTAGCCAAACTGGGAGGGGTCTGACCTCTCAGACACTGCTGGGAGAGGAGCGGGCCAGGTCCAATCCTTGAGCAGCTCCTAACTCTGCAGGCCATATGCAGAGGCCCAAGTCTGCAGTGCAAAAGCAAAGAGAATCCCAGCAAAACTGGAGAGTGCCATCAATGGGCAAGGAGCACACTCTAAGGGACAGGTTATTCGGGCTGACAGAATGCCTCCAAGTCACCAGTGAAACAATGACCAAAGCCTTCTGGTGTGGGGGTGGATGGCTTTATCAAAAGCTGTTTCATCCATGGGATAAGTGGACCAGATCCCAGGTAGGGTGGGCTGACCAAGGAATGGAAGATGGGAAGCAGCAGAAGCTAGAAAAAATGTGTGCTGAGGCTGCTTCTGCTGCCACTGCTGCTGCTGCACTAATAGTTTGTGGATAGCACGCAGCAGACAGAGAAATAATTATGATCTACGGAGAGGAGAGAATGGTTAGGATATTTTACTGTGGTGTTATTGAGTACACTATAAAAATAATGGGACACTCTGTTGAGTGGTAGAGGCTGAAACTGTTCAATGGAGAAGAATAATCCATGATACAAATTTCCTGAAAAGGTGAAAATGACTGATTCCCAAGCCTGGTGCAGGGACTGAAAGGCTCCCTAAAGGAAGCACTGGGCGACCACATAGTGGCCAGCTCAAGGTGTGTGCGCTGCGAAGCATGTCCAAGGAGACAGCTCACCTTGGCCTCTAAGGCAGACACAAGGCAGCCTGCCTGAGACAAGGGCCTGGGAGAAGGCAGCTGAAACCCACTGAAGGAATGCGAATAACAGGACATAGCTTTCTATGTGAGCAGCGCAAGAAATGCATGTGCAGAAAAGCAGTGATGAAGACCCCTTCCCCAGCCCACCTTCAGCAAGCCTGCAGGGACAGCTTAGGGCCCTTCACTGGTTGGAGTTAGAAAGCAGATAAGTAAGTTTACAGGAAACAGACTTGGGTCCACAGGTGTAACTCAGCAGCACAGACCAGGGCCTGGTAAATGTGAGGTCCTGAGTTTGATTCCTGGTATAAGGAGGGAGAGAAAGAGAGAAGGAGGGAGGGAGAGAGAGAGAGACTTCACTGAGCATGCAATATTATCTAAGAAGGATCAAAATATCTTATTGCATCTTTCCTTATATTCTAATTTTTTAAAATTACTATAAGGCTTGAAAAGCTTCCTCTGCGAACATATAATTTTGGATTTCTTTCTTCTTTCCAGTGCAATGTACTATTTTACATGTGATCTGCCTTTCCAAGAAGGTTTGATGTCTTTAAACTTTAATCTTTTAGAGTTAGCACGTTGTGAAGGAAGCAACATGGACCATATAGCACAGGAGTAGCTAGCAGGCAAGCTGCAGTCTAAACTACTTTTCAGACAATTTATAACAGCAGACCTCAACCAAAACACTAAAGCATCGTTGTCATGAAACTGCTCGACTCTCTGAGTGCCCTTTTTTATCCAAGCTCTGCATTAGGAAGTACAAACTGAGAGATGCCTCGGACTGCAGGCTCGGCCGATGCTCACCCACCTCCTTCCCAGGACCGAGATTTTTGCAGGCAGGGATATTTTCCTTGTCATATTACTCAGTACTTGACCCAGATTAAGCAATCAACATGTATCTGTAGTTTGCAACTGAATTCTTAAAATGTTTTCTGGGGGGAATTGACGACGTTGGTAACTGCCTTAATCCATTCTGTTTTGCTATAACAAAATACAGAGGCAGAGAGACACACAGGAAAAGGGTTCATTTGGCCTGAGATTTTGGGGTCCGGACGAGTCCAGAGCGTGGCACCGCCCCACACAACAGTACGGGGAAGCAGGAAAGGCAGCGGCCACGTGGGAAGGCCAAGCGAGTGTGGCCTCGCTGTGTGGCCTCGCTGTGTGGCCGCTGCTCCTACGGGAACTGGCGCGATGCTGCAGACCACCTTCATCTCGGGGGTATCGGTACCCCCGAGCCCACGAACCTTCCAGGAAGCCCGCTCCAACGGCCCAGCACCTAGCAACACCGCCACAGCGGGCAACTTCCAGCCCACGGGGCCTTCAAACCACGAAAGCAGCCCAGATGGAGAAGGCTCTTGGGTCCCAGAAAAGGCGCTCCGTTCTGCGCTGGAGAAACCTCTCCCACGGTTGTCATTTCTCCTGTCTGAACCGAGAGAAGCCTTTGCCCACAGCCCACTCAGATAGCAGGGGTGGAGGAGGGCTGTGGGGCAGGAGCCCCTGAAAGGAGCAGGCGGTCAGCGCGCAGCGCAGTGATGGGCTCCAGCCACGGCGCAGGCATGAGATCGCCTGGGAGCCGGACAGGGGCGAACACAGCGGAGCCAGCAACGAAGTTCAAAGAGGTGAGAAGGGGCAGGAAGGAAGCTGCGAGCCAGCTCCCAGCGGTGAGCCGCCCGTCCCCTGGAGCGGGACTGCGAGGGCCCAGCAGCGCGGGAGCACGTGGGCGGTCGCGGACGCGCGCGGGCGCCCAAGCCTGAGTGCTCAGCATGCGCGGCTCTTCTCGTACCCTTCTGCCCCCCAAGACACGGGGGAAAGGGCCCCGACCGCGATGCTGACCCAGCCCTGACTCACTCCGGCTGGGCAGCGAGGACCCCAGCGCCCTGCAGTGCCACGGGGCCTCTGGGCAGGGAGGGAACCCGGTTTCAGTCCCAGATGACCTTTCTCTGGGGCAGTCTTGCGTGGGCGCAGGGGCCGAGCTCGCCGTCTGCGCTGATCTGCGCGCCGGCGTAATGGAGGACGTGTTTTGTTTTGACAGGTCCTACCCAGCAAGTCTGCGCTCATTTTACTTTTGTTGGTGTCTACGACAGAGCTGAAAATCTTTTTATAGCTGTATTTAAAAACTTCACCTTAGCCAGACTTGATTGCCAGTTCGTGTCAATTAGAATGTTGCAAATTAAAAGAAATCTGTGGTCCGCCATTCAGAGAGCCCATGGTATCTTTTTCTCTCGCTTGAGCCTTGTCTCAGAAGGCTCACAAACCCACCTGACAACGAGGAGCTTAACTGCGTTTCCTACTTCCTCACTCTTGGCGTTTATGTGTTTCTTTGACTTGCTACGTGTTTAGAGACTTGTAATATACGCTCTTTTGGAAAAGCCCTAATTTACTCTTTCAAACGTGTTCTTACTTTGAAATCAGTGAATATCGCTTGTATATTCCATGACCCTTTCCTTTTGAAGACATTTCAAATAATAGCATCTCTCAATTTTTGTGTTACCCAGCAGCTGGAAGACTTTCTTGATATAAAACCCTGAGGCCTCCTGGTTTCCTGTCAGGCCTGCTGTGGCTGTGTCGTGCTCTATGCTGCCAGCCTGTGGGCACAGACACGCGACACTGTTCATTTCCTTCCCTCATCTGACTGCGTCCATATTTATTTGGATTTTCATTTCTTCTATTTTTCACCACTGCAGAAACAGAACTAAATGTATTGTGTCTTGGTTTAGTTTCCATTATTGTGGAAAGTAAAAAAAGACCAACCACTAAATGTCAGGGTCCTCTGTTCAAATTCATTGGCCTGGCTGTGGGGACACTGGTATGATGTGAAAATTAGTTTTGTAATGACAAAGCCATGCTAAATGGTCCTCACAGTGCTTGTCACAGAGGCCCCAGTGCTGGGCAGACTGGAGAATCATTACCTGAAGCTACTGTGAGTTAGGAAAGGCAGCATCATGTAGCTCCCCGCCACCTCCTCTGGGAGAAGGGTGTGCTAGCCAGTTTTTCATTACTATAATGACATCCCCAAGGCAGGCTACTTTACAAAGTAAAGAAGCTTATTTGTTCCCTCCTTGTGAAGGCTGAAACTCCAGGAGCAATGCACCAGCTCGGGTGGGGACACCCTTTAGCCGCTGCACACCTTGTCGGGAGCAGGCTCGTACCTCTCTGTGATCTCCTCTCTGTTCTGTAGAAGGCCATGCTACATTTCCACCCTTTAAGTATCATTCGTCATTAACAGTTTAATCCTCAAACAATGAGGATTAAGGGGATAAATAATATGAGTTAAGGGGATAAATAATACTGAAATAACAGCAAAATGTCAGCAGGAGAGAGACCACAAATCACTCCTCTCAGGATACACTCCACAGAATAGGTCACACTGACAGTGGTTTGAGGAATTCTGCCCCGTATTTACACCACAGACACCCAAAAACAAAGAAACCGAGCTTCAAGGAAGTGCTGCATAAAGAACCTTATGGCACTTATTTCACTCTAAACTTCCTGTTCTTCTTGTTTGAGAACATTTTTCATGTGAGCTCTGCACACATGTGAAAGCTATTAGCCCACATGTGAAACTGTTAGTGAATCAGGTCTTCAGGAGCAGTTCTCTGCAGCCCTTTGGACTAAGAGCTGGGGCTAACAGCTGTAACCCAGAAAGGAGTCATGGACTTTAGATTTCCAAGCACTTCTGGGTGGGACTCTCTCGTTTTGCTTTTCTCCTGTGACTTCCAGGGCGGGTCTTGTTTACAATGCAAGTCCTTCCTGTCCGCAGCTCTTCCTCCACGCAGTGCCTCCAGCCCACCCAACACTTCAGATTCTGAACTCATCAGATCAGTGTTCAAATCCTAACTTGACTGCACCGCACAGTTAATTTACTGTCTTTTCACCAAAATCTATTCATCAGTAGAATTGAGATCAGGAGAATGTTTTCCTAGACAACACTTTGGTGATTTGTGGCAACCTCCTCTAGATTCCAGGACAGATGCCTCACAAACATACACACGCACATCTTTCTACCACAGCACCTTTCCTGGGAAAGCCACTTTAGCTAATGCATTTCTTCCCCTAATTCCAATATAATCAAATGAATTCCAAACATCAAAGCGAGAAAGAGAGAAAAGAAGGAATAAGAAAGGGAAAGAAAGTCATAACTTGAAAGGAAATGCCCTCTCCTGCAGTGTCTCTGATTTGAGGCACCCTCTAAGGCCCTAGTGACCTCTCTTTCTCAGGGCTAATAGAAATGGCTGACTCATGGTACCTGCACACACCCTGTACACACCTGAGGGGACCCCATGCAGCCAAGCGTAGTGCTACATACCTCATGCCCTTATCAAAATCAAGAGAGGTCCTGCATGAAGCCAGGCCTAACTGACAAGCCCAGGGGAGGTGAGGAGGCACAGGCACGTGATCGAATCCTCAGAACGCAAGCAGACCTGGAAGTCATTCAAAGCGCTAGCTCACCATTCACCACTTCAGCGCACCAGACACTGCCTTGTTCTGGGTGCTGTGGCTCAAGATCGATGTTTCCTCAGATGCAGGCCTAATAGAGGTCTCACTGTCTTGGGGGTACCCTGAACATCCTGTTTCCAACTCAGCCCCTGCTTTAATGGAACGAGAAAGGACAGTGTCCATGTCCTAGTCCCCAGGTCACCACTCTCAGAAATGATTGGCAGAGATGATTTCCGATCAATCAACTTGTTTATTTCACACAGAACATTTTCTGAAGGGAGGTCACTCTCTGACTTCCACAGCCATCTTAATTAAACTGCTCTCTGACCCAAATAGCAGTGTAATTAATAATGATGTTGCAAAATTTATCTTTCTGAGAAACAAACACGCACATCATGGCGGTGCCGACTCCACTCATAAATATTCATCTCATAAGGGAGGAACTAACTGCACCATCGTTGCTGCGCAGCTTCAGGCCCCAGGAAAGGAGCTTGCACAGGTAGCCCACACAAGAGAGAGCCCCATGTGAAATACGCGCCGACTGAGTCAGACAGGCAGCCAGCAAGCCCAGCCACCTGCCTGCTCACCTCCGTCTCACTGCGCCGGGCCAGCGAGCGGCGCTGGCCCACGGGCCTCCGCCCGGCCGTCTGCTGCTGACACCCCTGTGTCTTGCGCCCACGCCACCCTCAAAGCTCTTGCCCATGCCTGGCTATGTCTTCCCATCAAGCCGGCCTTCCTGGAGATCTCCATGGCAATCTGCTGCACACTGCTATTTATGCTCCCTGCGTGGCTCCACCTGATTTTTTTCAATAAGGCTGCCTGTGCATATTTTGTTTTGCTACTCAGGTAATAAATTACTTGAGAGCAGAGAAGAGAAATCAAATGCCATTGACTCTCATCCAAGTGCCTAGCCACTGCAGTTAGATGTCCCTTGGCAGGCCTCAAAGGCAAACACCAATGTAACAGCATCTAATTACCTCCTGTAAATGACGCAGGTGGAAAGAGAGCACTCTGTCCGGCCTGCTGTCAGACACTCTCCATATACAGTGATACGAGCTAGATAATCAGAGCCCTCGACTCACTGAGGGCTTTACTGTGTGTGTTCCTATAATTAGTAATTAAGACAAGCAGTTTGAGCCCCATATGACAGTACAGTGTGAGCCTTCTCCTCTGAAGGTTTTCAGAGTGTTCCACCATCGTTCAGAGGACAGTGCTTAGAGGTCTGTGAAGTCTGGAGCCTCCCAGGCAGAAATGATGGCCGTTGTTCATAGAAGCAGTGATAGAAAGATAATTAAAAAATAATTAACAAGAATACTTAGCAAAGGGCCAAAGGAGGAGAGCTCTTATGTCATGAGCTCGTTTGATGTGATTAAAGGTGTGAAGAACACAGGTGGCGAAAGACCTTGGAGGGACCATAGGAGAGAGGCTGCCTTCTTTCCATGCCCCTGCTTCTCCCTTCTACCAACTGTAGGCACAAGGCAGTCGCTGTCATCCTTGCTTTCTTTGAAAAATTCCAGCCAGCCTCTCTGCCTGTGTATCTCCATCTCACTGAACCCCACAGCTCCAGTGAAAGCACAGGACCCACAGCACCGTGCTCCCAGGAGGCACTCATAAGGTGGTGCCCACGGTGCCAGCTGAGGGGAAGGAAGGAAAGGCACAGGCAGCGGCAGTGCTAGCCTTCACTTACTGCTGTTTGCCATGCATTCTTCCCCGAGAGCCGGGCCCAAGCTGCCGGTGAAAGAGCAGAAATACCAGCACTTCCACATAGGCTCTTGGGGCTCGCAGTGTTCACTGTCTTATAATTGGACGAGATGGAACAGAATGTCAACAATAGCTTCCTCAACATGGGAAGCTGTATGCACTCAGGAATGCTCTTGCATAGACAGAAAAGCCTTCAGTTACACACAGCAGTGAGCTGGGAGGTGCACACGCTGCAGCGAGACAGCCCCGAGGAAACCCTCACTGCTACCCCACACTAACACCAGCTGAGCACCCAGACAGGGAAGGTCCTCTGGCCTGAATTAGTACTTCTGCAAATGAGGACAGTCCCTACCCACCTTCTAACTTACCTCAAGGCCACTCGCTCATAGTGACCCCGTTCCTGAACCTGAGCCCAGACTTGCAAACTGCATTAAATGAAGTCCCAAGAATGGCTACAGCCCCAAATTATATCATTGGCCAGGGGTGAAAATCATAGAAAATTACAAAGTAACTAAATTCTTGACTTACATTTATTAGGACCTAAATGACATCTCTGCCTGTGAGACATAGCTATGGATGTGGACAGCAGGCTGCTGCCCTCTGTGTATCCTGGGGCTCTGCACATAAGGCGCTATTTTTGTTTATTGCTGCTTGTTTGGCCTATTTATTTTTAACATATGCAGGAAAACAAGTTGTCTCTTGGACCCCAGATATCTGTTAAAGCATTAAAAACACTATGATTAGTACATTGGCACATCATCACTCAAAGGTGGAAAGTCTTCTGCAGACTGAGGGGGCAGTGTCAGTGAACAGAAGTGAGGGAAGGACCCAGCAGTGGTGGCAGTGGTGTCAGGGGAGCATCTGTGCCAAACTGGATTCTTTAGATGAATGTTCAGATGCAGTTTGCCTGGGGGACTTTTGCAATAGAATGCACAGAGGACAGCAGCAGGTGATGTGCAAGGCTACAAGGGGCCAACCCTGCTGAGGTCAGCACCCCACTCAGGCATGTAGGGCTTGCATGGTCCTGTCAGGGGCCTCGCTCCCCCGTAGCCATGCTGCCCTGGGCTGGTGACACGACAACAGTTCTCAACCTTGCCTTGCAGAGCTTAGAGAACCTTAGGAGCCTCGTGGTAGTTGTGAGGACCATCTCCTGCACTTGCCTGAGACACTGCTCCGCGTGCACGCCCAGGGCAGTGCCCCTCATCCCTGCAATGTGTGGGAGAAGAGCAGGAAGGTATGCTATCTCAAATCAGGCTCAACATTAAGGAGATTTTGTACAGATTAGAGCTCCAATTACCATAGCTGCCAACGCCTCACAGTAAACAACACAGATGTTCTCCAAGACTGAAGCTACAGAGGATTCTTTCTCCTCTACGTGGGGAGCTTGCCCTTGGAGGCTTCGTGGAATAAATCTCACTTTTTCTGTGAGTTTTTGTCACCTTGTTACATAGCACAGCTCAGTAGCTCTAAGAAGTCCCCAGGTATGTCTGGTTGGTTCTAGGATGTTAAACCCAAGAACAACCGTCAAAGTTGGCCCTTTCCCAAAAGGCTTAAATGAGGCCACTGAGCTTTAGGTACGGTGCCGGGCACATAACCCTCTGTTATTTATTGATCAAACAAATGAGCAGCAGAAATATCTGGGACAGAAATATCTGGGAGTGAAGGAAAACCCAGGATAATAAAACATGCCTCAGAGAAGCCAAAGGAGCACCGCGCGTCCTTCAGGCTCGCTCCTGATCAAGCTGGGCATGTGCCACAGTCCAATTCTGCCTGAGATTCTCCCTTTCAAAACAGCCATGACTGTCAAATAGAAGACAGTGGACAGTTGGAGGGTATTAAAGCTGATCACCAACAGCTTTCCCTAGCATGCAAAGCAATTAGGAGCCACCACAGAGTGAGAGGGTGACCCGATAGGCTGAGGCTCTGTGCACTGATTATGCCCCAGAGTTGGCGAAAATCAGCCCACCCACAGCCATGCAGAGACCGTGGTGCAGGGCTCAGAAGCGGTCTTGCTGGCACCCCTTGCCCATAGTCTCATCAGATGGCAGCTCCAGGCCCGTACTTGCCCCCCAAATGACCACCATCACCTCATTTCTGTTCTGTTACTGACTAAATGCTGTGGTAAGACAGTTTTATGGAAGGCACTCTGCTGCCACGCTGGGTGCCTGGGGCTGTGGGTGAAGTCCTCGGGTTACAGAACACACATGTGGGAGACATCAGCAACAAAGGCAGCGTGCAGCAGCACAGAGCACATGCGCACTGCACCTTTATACGCAGTCCTCACACAGCCTGTCATCTCGTGTTCATACCCTCACCAGTGCATGCATAAGTTGTGCTTACAGACCTGTGCTGCTGTGCACCTGTGTCGGGCAGTATGGTCATGTTCTCATATCTCCTTAGGCGCCCCTGAGCTTGGAAGCAGTCTGTGTGGTCCCCCCACACCACCACCAGCACTAAATGGCTGAGGTCCTCACCTATGTGACCTTGATCCTTCTGCTCAGCGGCACTCACTTCCCACCCCATTTTGCTCACCGAACCCCCAAGCCCCATCATGCCCAGGATAGCTCTCCTTCACCGCTCCTCCACAGTCATGTGGCTTCCTACCTTCCGAGTTCCATAAGAGAACTCTCCCAGGTTCTCCGGTCCACCTTCGTATCACTATTGTTCCCATTAGACTTTTTCTTTCTCCCACTTGCAGCTGAGGTCCCTCCTGTTTTGTCCATGCTGATGCTTCAGCCTCCATCTCAGCCTTTGGTAAATCACCCATCCATGACCCTACCCTGTTACTCGGTGCTTGAAGTGATCAACTGATAAAGAGAACAGGTTGGTCTTCTCTCACAGGTCCAGACCACTGTGCCATTGCTTTGGCCAAGGCTGAGGCAGCTCATGGAGATGGGAGTTGGGGGTGCAACAAAGCCATGGAGCTCATGGCCTAGGGGCAGGAGAGAGCAGGAGACCACTGCCCCTGGAGAGGAGCCTCCAGGGCCCTTCCTTCCAGGCCCGCCCTCTCAGCAGCCTTTCATGCAGGGTCTGTGTCGGGCATCCAGCATCCAGAGGGCACTGACCGCCTTCCTGAGCCAGCGCAGCTGAGCTCTGTTCTCCATAAGCATCATCAAGTTTCTCCTCTAAATGAAAAAGTGAGGCAGCTCTGTGGTGCCTTAATGACCTTACCATGTATCACTACAACTGACCTCCAGAAATACTGGGCATACATACAAACCTGACATCACCAAGCATCTCAGAAGAAGTCAATGGATTGTTAGTGAACAAAATATGAATTCCACAGTGGGGCAGCCCGGCCCCTCTAGGTCTGCCCCACTCAGCTTTGCCCCTCTCCTGCAGTCCCCAGCTCAGCTCCTTGAGCTGCCTCTGGACATTCACTGCCTGACGTGGGCCAAGCCTGCCCAGCCTAGCCTCCACTCTTATGACCTCATGCTCTAACTGCGAGGCCTCTTGGCTCTAATTCCCACTTTTCCTTGTTGTGTTTAAAATTGAGCCCAATCTCTCTCCCCTACTGCACATCTCGTTGTAGTCTCATGACCACAGCTTTCCTTGTTTGTAACCAACTGTCTGAAGATAAGATTCTCAGGAGCTTCCAGGGTTCCAGTCTATGGGCACTGGCTCCACTGTCTCCAGCCCTTGGTGAGGGGAGCTTGGTGATGGGGGAGCAGAGCAGAGCTATTCACTGCATGGTGGCCAGAGCAGGGACAAGGAGGGAAGAGGGCCCTGCACCCACCCTCTTTGAGGTCACCCTTCCAGACCTATGTCCCACTGCCAGGCCCTGAGACTAGAGTCCCCACCACCCCCTAGCGGTGCCACCAACCTCTGCTGCACAAGTCTAGGGTAAATTTGGGGCTCAGAACAGCACTCTCGCTGAGCAGAGCCTGCCCCACTGTCAGAGAACACAGCACAGGAACTCTCTCACAAGAACCTGGCATCCTGGTACCAGATGCCATTAAAAAGGACTGAAAATGTACCATGGGATCTGACAGTTAAAGAGTCATCTCCATTCCCAATAGCAGCCACAGTAGAGTGGCAGAAGAGACAGGAGTTTAGAGTTGGGGCTGAGTTGGAAGAGAGTCCCTGAGTAACAAACTCGATTTCAAGAAGTGTGAATAACAAGAGGTGAGGGGGGCCTGGGGGGGCACAGACCCGAAGGTGACGAGGACAGAAAAGGTGTTTGTGTGTTTATAGACTGAAGAGGATCTTGGGAAACATCTTCCTAAATGGTCAGGTAGTAAATATCTTAAATGCAGAGGCCACAAAACCTGTCACAACTGCCCAACTCTGCTGTGATAGCCTCAACACAGTTAGAAACCACGTGCAAATAACAGGTCTAACTGTTATCTTATAAAGCTTTGCTTATAAAAGAGGTGCAGCAGGACCTTGATCACAGGTTCATAGTTTCCTGGCCCCTCAGAGACCCCAGGCAGACAGAGGAAGGTGACTTCCAGGCCTTAAGGATAGCCTTAAAGAAAAGAAAAGCAGAATAAATCCTACCATAAAGGAGAGAGTCACATTAATTAAAAATGTGAACACTTCATTAAAATACAATTTAATCTGCAAAATTTTGATGTCATACTTGCTCTAGAAGTGAAACCAGCTGATTACAAAGTGATTCTTTTCAAGGACCTGAAGAAAGAAATATTTACTCAGTTGTACAGGTATGATTTTCACATTTCAAATTCTCAATCACAAACCCACCTAATAGCAACTCTGGGAATTCTGAACCAGCGCTGATGACCACAGGAAGACTGACCTTGCCCGCTGCCTACACACCTAAAGCCCACCACTGCCTCTCCTGAAACGAAGGTCTGGCTTTAAAAACAGAATCACATTATCTGTTTCAGCCGTAGATCCACAGATATCTTTGCAAAAGCTGATTGTGGGATCTTGGTTTATTTCCATAACTAGAGCAATGTGATTAAGTTCCTAGAGGCTTTGGATAATCACCCAAGCTCTTTGATTCTCGTAATCGGGTCAGAGCTTCAATCAATGAAGCTCTCCTCATGCCATGGACTGCACAGAGAATCTGCACCTAAAAACAGAACTGCACCTAGAGACATGGACTGCAGCGAGGATGGGAAAGCCTTAAGACACTTTTCTTGCTGTACCTCAATACCGTGACAAGGAGCTGGCATGAAATGGATGCTTCCCGCACTAGCTGTGATGAGCAGAGGCCTTTGCTCAGCAAATGGAGTTCTGCATGGAACTTTATTTTTCATTAAGTGCAATGATCTTTCATTGAGACAGATAAACCCTCTTCCTACTTAGGCTACCTGGCTTCAGACAGCATCTGCAACCCAGCCAAAATCTGCCAATTTAAATTGTGTGAATAGTACTATTAATTCTTCCTGAAGACATTTACCTCTAGAGAGGCAAATATCTTTTCTGTACAAAAGAAAGGAAAGGGAAAAAATGGATTTAGGAACATGCATTGATACACCCACACCATCAACAAGAATGGCTTGTTTGGGGCAGGGAAAGGTGATAGAGGCTCAGTAGCAAAGATCGGCAATGCTGGAGTTCTGGTCCCTGTCAGGGGAGATGCGGTAGATATTGGCTCCTCTCCAGGCCGTTCTGCCGAGCAACTCCGGGGACAGCCGCAGGCAGCCTCACTCTGCTGCGGAGAGAGGAAAAGTGGAATGCAAGAAAAATGTGTCAGGGAGCACAGAGGTGGGAAGGTGAGAGGAATAGGCAGCAGCAAACAAATCCCTTGGTAGTGTTTTGGATTGATAGCACTTCATGCTCAGTATTCCTCAAAATCCCACACATCGTGTTACCAAAGAAATGTAAACCTTTCAGGAATAGCAGAAAACCAGGGGACAAAGCAGGAAAGAACTTAATGATAAAATGGAAAATGGGTCCATTGGGCCAAGTTCTGCTAGCCAGAATAACCTTCTAGAAAGAAGCACAGACTCCTGATTCCCACCAAGCCTAGGTGAAGCCTTATTTTTCTGGGCTCATGAATCCCGCACTATTTGGTCAGTTGAAAGGTTGAGTCACAGCCCTGCTGGGAATAGACTCTGCCCCAGACAACTGTGCCATAACAAACACTGCCACCAGCCCACTAAATCACATGCTCGGGAAGCCTCGACTTCTCTAGAGCTGTATTTCCTGAATGATCAAAATCTACACCTGGCTCCCCGTGTCCATTTTATGGTGAGTTATTGCCAAAACATCCTCCTCAGAGGTAGGAAGCCCATGGTACATTTTAGAAGTTCGTGTTCCAAAGGTAGGATATACCAAAATCCCAAGGCAACTCTGAAGCTTCCACTACAATCAAAATCGCTTGTTCATGGCCACCCATGAAGCTTCATGTGGTATCCTGGCATGCCACTCCCTGCCTTCTGTGTGCCTACGCACTCCTATTTCAGAGCCGTCTATGTTGCCCTGCATTGTTTTCCCACAGAAGCACACTGATGCGCTTCATCCCTTTTGAGTGCTGCAGCACTCTACACGAGTGCACAACCACAAAGAGAAATGTTTCTCCCACCTACTCTGTGAGAACTCAAGCTGCCTCCAAGTCCTTTGGAAAATCTTCTAAGGAGCAACACAGCACCCCTGGGTGTAAAGCAAGATATACCAATGCTTTGAGCCACTGTCTGCTTCCACTTTCTCCTGTTGGCACATTTTGTGACCAACATCAGAAGAGGCCACTTTACTGTTCCGTGACCACTGCCACAGATGATGCCAGCCTTTGGCATAGCTCTGAAGTTGCTGTGGCTGACACTATAAGTGATTACAAGGCCCGCACTATGCTAGATGCCTCTCCACTGGCTGTGCCACCACGGTGACCCACATTACTGTCTCCAGTTCCACAGATGTCCCGTATACCAGCAGTTCAGCAACCACTGCAGCCAAGACTGCTGCCGATGTTAGAAATAACGAAATCCTCCCTCTGAGGTCCACACTGATTTCGTCAATGCTGTGGTGGCAGGATCAGGGACAAGTTTCTTTGTAAGCCTGACTAATCTTTCCAACTATCTAATAGCACTAACGCAAGTCTCCATGAGGAGGATGGATAGACAGTGCCTACCTCACCCAGCGGCTCCAGCAGAAATTCTAAGACACACCCTAAACACACTTTCCCTCACCTCTGTAACTAGGGCATCATTATGACTGCTGGGTAGATTTCTAATCATATCTTGAATCCAACCATTCTTCTCCATTTCTACACCTGCTAGACTATTCAAGTCAGGATCATCTGTCATCTGGACTTCATAGGACCTCCCAGTTGGCCTCCCTCCTTACTTACTGTGCTGCAGTATGCTCTGCACGGGCCTGCTGAGAACATCAGAAGTGCAGCTCAGACCACCTCTCCCCTTGCTTGGAGCCCTCTGCCGCTGCCCGCGCTACACCAGCCAGCAAGGCTAAAGGTGGCCTCCAGCTGATCTCTCCAGCCTGACTTCAAACTGTGCTTGACTTCACCACCTTGTCTTTAGCCCTCTGGCTTCTTTGCCAATGAGCCCAAAATGTCTCTGTTCAACAGAGTCCCACACCTGTGAGAACCTAACCAGCTAGGAGGCTCAGGCAGGCCCACTTTCTCTCATGCCTCCATACCCCCGCTTACTCCTGCCTCTGTCTTTTTGTTCTTGCCATGCTTAAGAGGAAAGAAAGATGAACATCTCCCAAGACTGGAGAAGCTGAAATAAGTGCCATCTGACTTGAGTTTCCTCAACCCCTGAAAGACATCCTATGTCAACTTGCTCTTTGCTAAGACTCTCTATGGAGTCTTCGGAATCACAACCCCTGCATGTTCATGGCGTAAGTTTCACCTTCCTTCAAATATTAAGGAGTCCTGTTTGGGTCCCTGGTCAGACAGAAGACCTCCCTTCTGATTTCTTCTGTGTGAATGTCCAGTGCCTCAGAGATCTCTGAGCACCACTCCAAGTATATCTGGTGGTCACCAAGTTCTCTAGCAATTCAACTCTCTCTCTCTCTCTCTCTCTCTCTCTCTCTCTCTCTCTCTCTCTCTCTTTCTCTCCTCCTCCTCCTCCTTCCTTCTTCCTTATTTTTACCAAGAGTATTTGAAATTTCCTACCATGGATCCAACTGAAACTAATTTTACATACATTTATATTCTTATTAAAATATGTAGATTCTATTATCTTTACACATAGAACCTCATTCTTCATAACTCAAATTAGATAATGAGGAAAATCAGGAATGCTCCGAACAAGCCTATATGGAGCCTCACGTACGTAATCCACAATATGTGGACCAGCCTTTTAAATAGTTTCCCACATGGCAAATGTTAAGGCAATGAGACTGCAGAAAAGGCTGCTGACCTGGCTCACTGGGCTGGGCAATGAACATCAATCCAGGAGTCCATGAAAAGAAACATAAGGGCATAAGTATTATAAACATTTCAGTGGTTGTGTTTTCAGCATTTATTAAGTAACACAGTAGACCAGAGGCACCAGCATTTGAAAAATGAGCTGTTGTAAACACAAAACATCTTCATAGACTAAATATATTCATCAAATTTCCCTACCTAGTGAAATATCCAGGGTAATGTACTCCAGGGCAGAACCAGCCATCTGGGCTCACAGCTTCAGCCGCTCCAGTCCATGGCCACTTGCACCCTTGCTGTGGTCATGGAGAATCAGTGCTGCGTGGGGCTAAGTATGCAATGCTCATTCCTTCACTGAAACTAGGAGGCAAAGAGCAGAGGTGAAAGGTCCCGGGGCCCAGTGTCCACTTAGAGGCCATGCCACAGTGATCCAAAGACCTCTCCTGTGGCCACACACGTGGATCTGCAACCTTCTGCTGCCTGGGCCACCTGACAGAACATGAATGGTCTCAGGAAGCACATAAAACATGCACCATTAAAGTATGTGGCAAAACTTCCTTTGCTGTTTTAACTTATTGCATTATTTGTGAAATAACACCAGAAGTCCATGCTTAATTGGATGAGGGCACTCGCTCCTCTGTGCAGGGACAATGAATGCAGTGCTCATGGGCTCACAGGCGGAGAGGCCAGGACTGGCCAGCTGGCACGGGTCAGGCCACAAGCACATGCAGCATACAGGAGAGACCATCTGACTGCACAGCCACGCCCTCCTCACGTGGCCTTGTGGTTGGCTGGGAGGCACAGGTGGAGGACTGAGAGTAAAGCCGTGAGGAGGGCCACTGCTGGTCATAGCACTGCATCGAGGGCCAGCAGAATGTGAACTTGCGCTACTGATTCTCCGGCCTGAGAGTGGCCTTGGAGACACTGCGGCATATCTGAAGGTTCCAGCACTCACCCACAATGCTGAGACCTGGGTCCCAAGCCTTTACCACGCAGGCCTGCAGAGGACACTGCTCCATACCACACAGCTCTGCCCCACTCACTGATTCTGTAACAACACCCAGAGCACCCTGAGCCCAGGTAGCGGGAGACGAGACCTCTGTGTCCTCATCCCCTGCAGTCTCAAAGCCCTCTGGGAAAGGTCTCCTTAAGGTTGGCCAGGAAGGCATGAGGATTTTAGTGCCAAAATTAATGCCAGATTAGAGTCACACGGGTACTATCCTTGCTGATTTATAATGCCATATAGCTCAGTAAATGAGACGACCCCTTCTCCTTGAGCCAGTTGAAAGCTCTTCATTCCTTGCTTCTCTTGACACATATTTCTGAAATGAGACTGGAACTGAAAGCAAAAAATTAGAGGAAAAACAAAGGCTTCTGACTGCTGAGAGGTGGACTTGCAACTGTTGAGAAACCCACACTACTGCCAAGACAGAATATCTGAAGCAGAAGCCAGCTGAGAGCACTCAGAACTCCTGTGCAAGCCCGTGCTCCTGCTGACGGTGATGTTGGGTGCCTTGCAGTGCACCCAAAATGTTCTTTTTCCTCTCAAGCATGCCTAGATCCACCACTAGGAAATCACAGTAGAATTGTAAATGCAGTAAACTCTTAACCAAGGGAAAGTACTCCTTTCCCCTTACAGTTCAGTCTCACCACAGAAGCCACCAGGAAGAGAAATGCTGGAAGAGCTGGTATCTGACATTTAAACAAACAGCAGCATTTAGCAGGCTTTCTTGCTAGCTATGAGGCTATTATGGTTTGTGCCTAGCTGTCCCCGAAAAGCCTCATGTAGTCATGGGGTGGGGACTTCTAGAGTTTGTGATTAACTCATGATCCACTGGGATTATGTGTGATCCAAGACTGGGATTATGGGTTTTAGTACTGCTGGGATTATGACTGTGAGTACCTCCCCCAGCCTGGGGCAGAGACCCTGCACATAATATAAGAGACAGAAAGACAAACTTTCTTTAGCTATTCTCTTTGTTGTCATTGTCACTCTTCAGCCACCATGAACTGCTGTTCTCTGCCATGTGCCAGTCAGCCTTGGAGCCAGCTGAATATGGACTGAAACCCACAGTAACTGTGAGCTAAATAAACTGTTCCTTCCATCATTTTGGGTGTTGGGTATTTGTCCCAGCAACGAGAGAAGAGTAACTAAGACAAAGGCCTTGAATTAACATTTTGTCAAATGTGAAATGGAGTGTGGATAACTTACTACTTAAGGTTGACTGTTTGCCATTAGATTTGGCACTGTACATGGATTTGATAGGCCTGGTTTCTTTCCTTTTATGGCATACTTTTTTAATCTACTATCAGGCAGGGCTTAAGTCCTTCCTCTAACTCAGAGACCTAGGTAAGCAAATGATTGCTAATAGCAACACAAAGAAAGTCCCAGAGCCTGGTTCATACCTCCTGCAGTTGTCCTAGAGCTGAGCCGGGACTTTTCTAGAGACAGCTGAGTGCCAGCCCCTGGCCCGTGCAATCCGTCTCGTGCATCTGAGTCTGCCTCGCACCTCAGGAGAATGCCCAGCCATGACAGCGAGATGAGCAGGGTCTGCCTCAGCAGCAGTCAGGGTGAGGCTGGCTCATGATTACCCCCTCATGGTGACAATAAAAGGCATTCGTCTTCTGAGTCTGATACCTTTTTAGGATAAAATGAAAGGGGAAAGAAAACAGCAATGCTCAAGACTAACATGCTGAATAACTTCTACCTGTCTAGGAGAAGTAGCCCTGGAGCCCAAGTCTTCCCCTGCCATGTGCAGAGGTGGCTGCCAAGTACTGAGCCCGTGCTCAGAAGCAGCTCCTGGGCCGTCCTGTCTGCAGATCTCGGATTTCCGAGGAGGTCACCTGGAGGCCCCGATTGGATGCCGTTACTGGAGGACAGCTGGCCTGTGCTGCCCTGCCCATCACCATCTGCATCCAGAGGGACTGCCCCAGGTGAGCGACTGCAAACTCCATGGGGGCTTCACCTGCTGCCCTGCCTCAGAGAGCCAGAGGAGGGTCAGGCGAAAAGCATACATTTAAGCTTTTGAAGCTTTTCCATTGATCACCACATAAAAAGCCACAGAGCAATTATATAATCTCCTCACACCCAGGTAATTAAATATATTGCCCTTTCCGAATTCACTGATGTAAAACACGGGGCTTTTTCTCCCCACTCAAAGGCTGAAAGCAGCTTTATCCCACTTTCTTGCAAATTTAATGCCCTGCAGATAAACGGTAGTCCCACAGACAGCTCCTTGAGTTAGTCAGCAGCGTGCGGTGCATGCGGGCTGCTCGTGGAGGCCAAGTAACTCCCACAGGTGAAGCAGAACGAAAACTTGCTCACACTTCTGTCTCTTCTTTGTATATTCAAAGTTGTGTGAAGGTCAAAGAGATGGAATCTCACCTGAATTTTTTGTCCTCTTTCGTTGCATCAAAATAGGTTACCTCGATCCACAAGATGGAAAGAGTTGGAGCAATGATCTGTAGAGTGTTTGTGAATTCACAAGATGTCAGTCAGTGTCTGGATCTGCTACATCCCCTGAGTGGGCAGCAGACAGACCCCAGGATCCAGCACACCCCAATCCCTGAGCACGATAACCCTGGCAGTGGCGCGACAGGCACGATTTGAGCACTGGATTTAGCCTTGCCTCTGCAGGACATGAATACAACTCCCAGGATGCACAAGTGTGTTAATAGTATTCCTTTCTTCACTGAAATAATTTAAGAGAAGGGGGCAAAGACACTTCCAGATGTTTGTGTTGTCCAACATCACCGTCAGCAGGAGCACAGGCTTGCACAGGAGTTCTGAGTGCTCTCAGCTGGCTTCTGCTTCAGATATTCTGTCTTGGCAGTAGTGTGGGTTTCTCAACAGTTGCAAGTCCACCTTGACTGTATTATTCATGTTGAGTATAATGGCTGGGCACAGGATTCTGGTCCTTCTAGTTTAGCACATGTTAAATGCATAGCAACTTATTTGATTTCTAAGATATATGGCCATTGACCTAAAAACTCAGTATGTTTGCATAAAAGTCATAAAAGCTGCAACTTTTAATGACATTATACTTTCTACTAGAGGAAGACCTCAAAGACCGTTCTTCTTCTGCCCTTGAAGTCATATCGCCCCTGAGCGGCATCCCTTGAGCATAGGTACCACTGTGAATGGCAAGCGGGGCTGCTGAGGTCCAATGTGCCAACAAGATGGGCCGGGCTCCAGGGGGCTCTCCAGGACCAGTGGCTTCCGAAGCTTCTGGAAATACATTAGCAATAGAACCTTGTGCTTTCCCACAGTCTGACAGCAATGAGTTCACAGTCTGATCTAGTGAGCAGAGTAGGAGATACCGGGCTGTTGGAACACCGGGGCACCCTTGTCAGATCCTCCTGGTCTGCAAATCAAACTGCAGAGCCCTCATTCAGCATTTTACAGAGGAAGACACTAAGGCTCCCAACACTGCATGATGTTTCCAAGTTTTCTTGACTAGGACAACACCCAGAGCATGTATTCTTAGTCACTACACTGTTGTCCATAAAAGAAGAAAACAAAAACAGATCCTGGGACACTTTGGTTTCTCCTCTCCTCTGTCAGGACACAGGCAGGAAAAGGAGCATTTTTTCACATGACCAGAAAGCTGGCCACACCATACTGTGTCCTATGATGCCATGAAATGCCTTTGAAGCTTCAAAATTTCAACTTCGGTACTTATTATCTCCAGAGACATGAGATGTCAAAAGCTTTTTTGTTTTTACCAATAGTTGTTTATTTATCACCATTGAAAATATGGATCCTAAACAGACTTCTGGGCTGATGTCTTAAGTTATCAGCTCATCCCACTTTTGCTCTGGTCCAATCTCAAGGCTCTCCCAGAGATGCTACCTTCATCATGAGGCTCTGGAAGATTTCCCAGTTCCTACTTGGGTCTCCTCGGCATTTTTGCTCAAGCAGGATGTGGTGCTAGGCAAGAATAAGCTCCTCATGAAAGGCAGCACAAAAGGAGCTAAGAAGAAAGTGGTTGGTCCAGTTTCTGCAAAAGACTGGTAGGATGTGAAGGTGTCTGCTATATGCAACATGAGAAATACTGGAAAAACACTGGTCACCAGACCTCAAGGAACCAAAATTACACCTGAGGGGCTCACAGGTTGTGTGTGTGATGTCAGCCTTGCTGATCCACAGAGTGACGAAGTTGCCTTTAGAAAACTCAAGCTTGGGCCAACCAAAGAGCTCAGTGGATTAAAGCACCTGCAAGCAGGCACAGGGGCTGAGGGTCCAATCCCCAGGCCTGCCATGCGGCCCTGCCCCCTGGGAAAGCTGAGATGGCAACTGAGACTGGGCATGATGATGCACCCGGTAATCTCAGCACTTGGAAGACTGTAAACAGGACGATCGCTATGAGTCTGATCCAGTAGTGACACCATAAGCATCCTGTAGACCCTTCCCTAAAATATAAAAAAAAAAAAAGAAAAAGAAAACTCAAGCTAATTACTGAAGATTTTCAAGACAGACTCTGCCTGCCCAACCTCGTGGCAGGAATCTCACCCTTGATGGAGTGTGTTCCATGGCCAAAATGTGGCACACCAAGACCAAGGCTCATGTGGAAGCCAAGATGACTGATGGTTATTTGCTTCCATTGTTCTGTGTTGACCTTCATAAAAAATGCAACAGTCAGGGATGGGGAGATGGCTCAGTGGAATAAGCACTTCCCTGGCAAGTGCAAGGACCTGAGTTCAATACCTGGTTCTGCAAAAAAAAAAAAAAAAAATGCAACAGTCACATGGGGAAGACAAATAGGTCTGCCAAATCCTGAGGAAGATGATAGAAATCATGAATCAAGAGGTGCGGAAGTACGACTTGAAGGAAGTGGTCGATACACTCAACCCAGACAGCACTGAGAAAGACCCAGGAAAGGCCTGCTAATGTATTCATCCTCTTCATGATGAATTTGTCAGAAAAGTATAACTACAAAAAGCCTTTATAAATCACATGTATAGGTATGCAAAACGTGGTCACTTCATAATACTGTGCCAACTCATGGAATTCAGTACCCAATCGGCAATGACCCTCAGCCTTGCTCTGCACCTGCACCTCCCTGGGCCTGATGCACAGCAAACGAGAAGGTTCTCAGCCCCTGGTCACCATTATGACTACTGTTGCTATCCCGGAGGGCTGCACTCAGACACTTGTACTGAAGGTTTTCTATTACAATGAAGTCTTCTTAAACCAAGACATTAATCCCTGTGAAATTATCAAAGGACTTTGTTATTTCTTCACATCAAAAATTATTGTAATAAGCATAAGAAAACTGTAAGCTCACCAGAAAGATGAATACCAAATTCAAGAAGAGCTGGGAGCCAAATTTAACCATATTTGGGGAGCAACACACAATTAAAATTCTCCCCCAAGGAGAAATTAGATGCAGCTTGTTAGCTATTACAGGAAATTGCTGCTGTAGTTTCCCCCATTACATAGGAAATCTCAATCACTTTCACAAGCCAGCACGGCAGACCATTTTACACTGATATATCAAAAGGTGCAGACTTTGCTTTAGATACTTATAGACATTTAGTTTGACTTCCTTGTCCTTGTCAGAACAGGAGCCTTTTACCTCCTAACATCATGACGCACAAGTTCACTCTCAACGCCCTCACGCACTGGCTCCATTGACCATCACTTACGCGCTGTCATCCCTTGTTCTACACCCCTATGGGGCAAAGCAAGATTACGAGGAAAAAAAAACTGATACTATGCGTAAGAGAAATCATTTCTATTGACTGCATTTCCTAAATGCATGAAATTTCAATGTTCTAAGTGACCACCATGAGTCACTTATTGTTTCACAATCAAGAAGAAAATTTAATTAGGCAATTGGTCAGGTGGATGTCAGCTTTTTATTTCCATCAACATTAAAAAAGATTATGAGCTTGATCAACAATTAATCAAAAAATTCAGTGAACCCTGAACTCTGGCCTCTAAGAATTTCACTAAGCTTTCTATTTTAAAAAATGCAGTAACACAAAAAGAAGAAAATTAAATGGAATGACTCAATAATTTTGCAAAATTTTACTATACAGTTCTAGTAGAGGATTTTAAACAAATTACCTAAATCTGTTTGCAAATTTCCTTTCAGTCCCCAGCATCAGAATATTGTGACTGGCCAACATCAACCTGCACACTTTGCAGTTGTCACTTCTTTCCTATTTTGACATATTACAGAGCAAAAGCTGAAATGTTTCTAGGTAGAGTCACACACATTAACAAACGACACTGTGCAACTGGCTTACCAAACTGATTCATACAGGACTTCTCATAAAATTTTCAATTCGTAAGCTCGTTTATTCAATATATTCCATCTACGCCAGGTTAAGCATTTTCTTGCAAATCCTGGTCAGATTTCAAAGATGAGGTGAGGAAAACACATTATTTTCACTAACTAAAATGAAACACACTGGGCCCTTGACATCCATTTCAGATGCTTCCTGAAACTTTCACAACCCTCTAATCTTTAAATATGACTGCATACTCACGAACCTGCACAGAAGGACGTTTATTCGAGAGTGACGAGGGTGCAGGGTAGGAGCAGCCCTCGGACACCTCATTGACTTCCCTGACCACCACCAGAGCAGCACAGGGTGGGCGGAGTGAGCACCACCCTGCAGTCATAAGTCATCTTCTATTACGGATTTTTATCTTAATGAAACAACAACATTTTAAGTGTAAATGTTAAAGTTGTAAGACAAACAGTGTGTTCCCCAAAGGGAAGGGCGTGGGTGGAATTTCACTGACCAGTTGCCACTCTAAGGCCTCGAGACAGTCCACCCAGGCTAAAGCTTTCGAGGTAAAGCTTGAAAAAGGCAGCTAGAACCGTTAGTTCACAAGATCTATTAGATGGGTAAACAGCTCAGCTTGTTTCAGCTTGGGAAAGAAAAAGAAATTATCACCCTAAAAAGATTTTTTTCCAGAGAAAAGCAATTAAACAGTCGCACATAAGAAGGGATGGCGGGAGCCCCAGAGACCGGCCAAGACAGCGTAGCCAATTCTGCCATCTTCTTGGAACCCCCCCCCCATGCCAACCAGCCCGAGAGACCAGCCTGAGATAGCAGCTGACTCCAGCGCCTCCTGGATCCTGCCCCAAGCTCTCCCAGTGAGTGGGAATTTGCACGACTCACCAGGCTTCACAGATCAGTGAGTGTGTGGTGATTCTGAGGGAGAGAGCCTTTGGCTTCTTCCCAAGCATGCTACCCAGATCCCTACCCCCAAGGCCTCCAAGCCAGTGACTGGCCTGAAACCTCAGGACCCACTCACCAGCACCTCCCTGGATCCCCTGCCTAAAGCCCGCTGAGCGAATGGGAATTTCCCTGACTCCCTGGGCATCAAAGTTCAGTGAGTTTAGAACTCCACGCCGACCGTGCTTGAGATATTTCCCAGGGATTCCCTGCCCCCAAACCCCCTGCGGCCAGAGATCCAGTGCAGCTCAGCTGTGAGATCTCCAAGCTCACCATGCTAGAGAAATATTTCCCAGTGATCACTAGTCCCATCCCACGGCCCCAGACACAGTGCAGGTCAGCCTGGAGTGAGAACTCCAAGGCTGCCACATGGGAGGGACATTTCTCAGCGATTCTCAGTCCCACCCCATGACCCGAAACCCAGCGCAGCCCATCCTATGAGTGAGGGCTCCAGGCCCCGCTGCACTGGAGGAAGCTTTCCCAGCCTTCTCGGGTTCCGGCCTGTAGACCCGAACCCAGCACAGGTTGGCTGACCCAGTACAGCCTACCTGGTGAATAAGATCATCTACTATCCTTTTGGGAGCCCAGAAGACCCAACAAAGCCCAGGCCCACCCACCTAGAGAGTGATCTGCCTGACACAGGAGGGCTGACTTGTGCAATTTTCTGGATCCTGACCCCAAAGCCAGCCAAGACAGTGGGAATTTTCATTACTTGTTATGCATCCCGGTTTGGTTCGTGCTCTCCTGAACAGGGAACCAACATAGGGGAACCACAGGAGCTGCAGCAAAAAGGCTAGGTCCAGGATAGGCATACCTGAATAATCTCAAACTTAATACACTGGCACCTGAGTCTCATAACAAGCTAAGGTTATAGCTGCACCAAAGCTCTACACCAAAGGTCAAAGGTCAGTGCTATACAAAATGACAAAGACAAGGGGAAAAACGCAATCCAAGACCTTGAGTCCACCAGTAAGGGCAGAGGAATGAATTAACAGATACAGCAGCAAAGGAACAATAGCAGAAAGGTATAGAGGAAATAAAAAGAGAAGTAATACCCCAAATTAAGAAACAAATATCTGAATATGTAGTATCTGAAATAAAGAATGAATTCCAGAAACATTGGGTAGAAAAACAGTGCTCACCCAGAACAAGGGCAGAGAGCACTATTCCAGCTGAAATGTATGAATTAACAGCATCTGAAGCAAAGACACAACAGCAGAAAGGTCATGAAGAACTCAAGGCAGAAATAAGTTCTGAAATCAAAAAAGAATTCTTTGAAAAGAAAGAATTCTTTACAATCATAGCATCTGAAACACAGAAACAAGTCCTGAAATATACAGAGGAAACCTAACTTGGAAGAAACACTGCAGAAAAAGAATTAATAAATACCTCTAGAGAAGACTTGGATAAAAAAAAATTTAGTAGATCAGAAATATGATGGATTGCTTGAATGAGCAATACAGAAGAGAAAGAGAATGCATGAAACACACTCAAAGAGATATAGAAGAACTAAAAGTATCAATCACAAGTCTACAAAACCATTTGAGTGAAAGTAAAGACAGAGTTTCAGATCTTGAAGAAGCCAGTGCAGATAGCGAAAAGGTGAGAAAGGATCTCTTAAAAACAACGAGCATGCATGAAAAAAATAATACATCAGCTGCAAGATGATGCCAGGATGAACAATGTGAGAATAATTGGTATCAACAAGAATGAAGGAGTCAATACAAATGACATAAAAAGAATTTGGGGAGAAGTAATCGCAGGAAACTTTCCAAATATGACGAAACAATCCAACATTCAGGTCACCGAAGCATACAGAACACCAATTAACTTCAACCCAAGTACAAACACACTGAGATTTATAATAGTTAAGATCCCAGAAATCCAACTCAAAAATAATATACTGAAAGCTGCTAGAGAGAAGAAGCAGCTCACATTCAAAGGAAAACCCAGCCGGGCGTGGTGGCGCATGCCTGTAATCCCAGCACTTGGGAGGCTGAGGCAGGAGGATTGTTGTGAGTTCAAGACCAGCCCGAGCTACAAAGTGAGCTCGAGGCCAGCCTGAACTACATAGTGAGACCCTGTCTCAAAAAGACAAAAAAAAAAAAAAAAAAAAAAAAAAAAAAAAAAAAAAAAAAAAAAACAAAGGAAAACCCATCAGAATTACAGCCGACTTCTCTACACAAACAATGAAGGCAAGGAGAACATGGAGCAGAGTTCTTCATGTCCTACCCAGAATATTATACCCTGCAAAACTCTCTTTCAAGTTTGATGGAGAAGTCAAATACTTCCACAACAAAGAACAACTAAAGAATTTCATGACAAAGCCATCCCTTCACAGGCTGCTGAAAGATGTTCTAGAGAGAGACCACAATGACCAGAACTCCATGAATGAGAATGGAAGGAACCCACTAAACAGGAAAGACAATTAAACACAGGTTACAGAGGAGTAAATGACATGAGGTAAATATCATGACAAACATAAGTCAGCACATTTCAATTATAACCATCATTGTAAATGGACTCAATTCTCCAATTAAGAGAAATAGACTGGCACAGTGGATTAGAAAACAAAATCCAACAATGTGCTGTGTACAAGAAACACACGTCACTCAAAAGGACATTCATAGGCTCAAAGTCAAAGGATGGAAAACAATACTACATGTCCCAGCACCTCAGAAAAAAGCAGGAGTAGCAATCCTGTTCTCAGACAGTCTCAACTTCAAACCAAGAATGATCAAACGACACAAAGAAGGTCACAATATATTGGTCAGGGGAAAAATTCAAGAGCAAGAGGTAACACTCATAAATATCTATGCACCAAAGACAGGAGCACCCCACTATATAAGACAAATCTTAACGGACATGAAAAACTTAATGTCTAAGAACACAGTCTTAACAGGAGACCTTAACACACACTCATCTCAAAAAGATAGATCAACCAGACAAAAAATTAGCAAGGAAGTAGCAGAACTGAACCAGAGCTTGGAACAAATGGACCTGGTGGACATACACAGAGTGTTCCACCCAACCACAGCTGAATACATATTTTTTTCAGCGGCACACTGGTCATTTTCCAAAATAGGCCACATACTAGTCCAGCGGTCATGCATAAGTATATGGAAGAAAATAGAAATTATCCCATGCATATTGTCTGACCACAGTGCAATGAAACTAGAACTAAATGACAAAAAAAAAAAAAAAACCAGAAAAACCTGCTAAATTCATGGAGACTAAACAACACTCTATTCAGCAATCAAATGGGTCACAGAAGAAATTAAACAATATCTACAGTTCAATGAAAATTCAAGTACAACTTACCAGAATTTATGGGATGCAATGAAAGCAGTTCTTAGAGGAAAAATCACAGCTATGAACTCACACATTAGGAAAACAGGAAGGGAACAAATTAGCACCCTAATGTTGCACCTCCGACAACTAGAAAAAGGAGTGCAAACGAAACCCAGAACGCAAAGACGGGAAGAAATCATAAAGATTGGAGCAGAAATTAATTCAATTGAGATGAAGAAGACACTTCAAAGAATCCAGAAATCAAAAAGTTGGTTCTTTGAAAAACTAAATGAAGTTGATAAGCCTCTAGCCAACCTCATCTAAAAGAGGCAAGAGAAAATTCAAGTACAAGTAATAAGGAATGAAAAGGGTGAAATCACCACAGACCCAGCAGAAATTCAGAAGATTATCAATAGTTACTTTGAGAATCTTTAAGCTCACAGAATAGAAGACACAGAAGAAATGGACAGATTCCTCAAAAGGTACAAATTACCAAAACTGAATCAAGAAGATATAACAATTCTCAATAAGCTGATAACAGCCAACGAAATATGAAACATAATAAAAAGCCTACCGACAAAGAAAAGTCCAGGTCCTGCTGGATTCACAGCTGAATTCTACAAGAAATTTATACAAGATATAATCCCCACACTCCACAAACTCTTCAATGAAATTGAAAAGGAAGCAGTCCTCCCAAAATCATTTCTGGAGGCAAGTATAATACTGATTCTAAAACCAGGGAAAGACACAAGCAAAAAGGAGAACTACAGGCCAATCTCCCTCATGAACATAGATGCAAAAATACTCAACAAAATCCCGGCAAAAAGAATACAACAAATCATCAAGAAGATCATACACCATGACCAGGGAGGATTCATGCCAGGGATGCAAGGATGGTTTAATATTCGAAAATCTATAAATGTAGTACACTATATTAATAGACTGAAATCTAAAATCCACATGATCATCTCAATTGATGCAGCGGAAGCTTTTGACAAAGTCCAACACTCTTTCATGTTCAAGGTCCTACAGAAAATTGGAATATATGGACTCTCTTAACTTGATAAAAACTATCTATAACAACCCAAAAGCTCATATAATCCTAAATCGGGATAGACTGAAATCTTTTACTCTTAAATCAGGCACAAGACAAGGATGTCCTCTATCACCCCCTCCTATTCAATATAATCTTGGAATCCGTAGCAACAGCTATTAGAAAAGAGGGAGAAATAAAGCGAATAAGAATAGGTAAAGAAGGAGTTAAATTATCACTATTTGCAGATGACATGATACTTTTCTTGGAAGGCTCCAAAAATTCCACCAAGAGACTACTAGAACTGATACATAAATTCAGTAGCATAGCAGGATACAAAATCAGCACTCAAAAGTCAATGGCATTCCTCTACACAGATATCAAGCACACCGAAAGGAAAATAAGAGAAATAACACCTTTTACATAAGCACCATGGAAAATGAAATACCTTGGGATTCACTTAACCAAAGAAGTCAAAGATCCTTTCACAGAAAATTACAACACCTTAAGAAAAGAGATTATAGAGGATTTCAGAAATGGAAAGATATTCCAAGCTCCTGGATAGGAAGAACCAACATCGTGAAGATGGCCATGCTCCCAAAAGTGCTGTACAGATTTAATGCAATCCCTATCAAACTACCACCAAAATACCTCCCAGACATAGAGAAATCATTCCTAAAATTTATTTGGAACCATAAAAGACCTAGAACAGCAAAGGCAATCTTAGCCAATAAAGACAAGGCAGGAGGCATCACAATCCCTGACTTGAAATTATACTGCAAAGCCACTGTGATAAAATCAACATGGTATTGGCAAAAAAATAGAACTGAGGATCAATGGAATAGATTAGAATGTGCAGAAGCATCTATGAACACACTCAGCCATCAGATCTTCAACAAAAGGGCCAATCATACTTACTGGAAGAAGGATAGCCTCTTTAACAAATGGTGCTGGAAAACTTGGCTTTCTACATGCCAAAAACTAAAACTTGACCCAGCTCTATCACCGTGCACTAAGTTAAAGTCAAAATGGATTAAAGATTTAAACATTAAAACAGAAACACTCAATCTACTGGAAGAGAAAGTAGGAGGAACTCTTGAAGACATAGAGTTAGGTAAACAGTTCATGAACAAACATATATTTGTGCAGGAAGCACTTGAAAGAATGAACACCTGGGATCAACTCTTCTTGAGGAGCTTCTGTACTTCAAAAGAAATTGTCAACAGAGTGAAAAGACAACCCACAAATTTGGAAAAAATCCTAACTAATAAGTAATCAGACAGAAGTCTGCTGTCTAGAATATATAAAGAACTAAGATATAACAGGGCCCTCAAATTTAAAGACCCAATTCATAAATGGGCATCTGAGAAGAATACATACTTCTCAGAGGACAAGATTAAAGAAGAGAATAAGTATATGAAAAAATGCTCCACATCGATAGTCATTCACGAAATGCAAATAAAAACAACACTGAGATACCATCTCACTCCAGAAGGAATGGCTATCATAAGGAATTCAACCAACAACAAATGTTGGAGAGGTTGTGGGGAAAGGGGAACAATTCTCCACTGCTGGTGGGAATGTAGACTGGTACAACCATTGTGGAGGTCAGTGTGGTGACTCCTCAAAAGAGTAGGACTAGAATTTTCCCAGAGGAACTGAAAACATTGTATCATAATGATATATGTGTACCTATGTTTATAGCAGCACAATTTGTGATAACAATATCTTGCAAACAGCCAAGATGCCCATCCCATGAGGAATGGTTGAAAAAGATGTGGTATTTCTATATAATGGAGTATTACTCAGCTATTAACAATGATAAGTTTGAAGCATTTATATTGAAGTGGATGCCACTTGAGCATATATTCATAAGTGAAATAAACCAGACACACATGTGTAAATATCATATAGTCTCCCTAGTATGAGAAGCGAAAAGAAGAAATACAAATGGAATTGTACAACAACAACTAAAAACAATTGAGTTAGATAAGGCAAAGTGAATGGCATATGCTGCATGGTACTAATCAGCTTTTCTTCTGGATGGTTAATATCCTAAGTTCACAGATCAAAGTTGGAGAAATAGAAGAGCCACAAGGCCAGCCAACATTTTGGCCCTAGCCTTTCAAGGTCAGCAAAGACTCAGGATATAGGAGAAACTGTACTGTAACATCATGAAACTCAGTTGAGTTCTAAATTTTCTGAACAAGGAGATTATGGCGCTACAGAGGAAAGAGATTGAAATTCCATAGTGTGCCTGGGGAGAGTCACATGGAGAGAAAACTTTCTCCCAAGCCCTCACAGAGAGCAAACTGGTCAAGCATTGGCCATGACTCTTCCACATGGATGACACAGACAAAGGATACAGAATAAGATACAGGACTACAAAATAAACCCTGAGAGGACTTCACTGACCTCATAAGAAACAAAAAGTACATGTTTTGTTATATATGTCTTGTTCTATCTTGGTCTTAACCATCCAGCAGAAAAGTATAAAAATGAGGTATACACCGCAGGGCCATAATAATAAGTTGAGCTGTAAATGGCTATGGTCGACAACTTCTTCAGATAACTCACTATTGTTGTGGAATGCTGGACTGTGTTGGATTGTGTCGTCGATTTCAGGCACCTAAATTGGATGAATGAGAATGGAGTGCCCATCTTTGACAGGTGTAGACAAAGGAAGGGGTATAGAAAGGAAGAATCATGATGTTTGTGTATGGACTGTACAGTTGGGATAGATAGGCTGTGCTTCTACATAATTCTGAGAGGCAAGATTTGCACTAATGGTGGTTGGACAGGATATTATGTCAGCTTCTAGTACTATGGACAACCCCTAGGAAAATAACAAGGTAGAAAGTATTAATTATTCAATCTTTGATGTAATTCAGGTATAAAAAAATAAGATTTGCAAACAGCTACACTCTGTTAATTTACTGATAAGAGACATATGGTATAATAATGTCTGTAAGTATAATATCATGTATGCACCTTCTATGATATCAAAACATTATGAAAACTGTTTGCAATGTCTTAATTTATCAAATCCATTTTGTCAAGGTATGTTAAAACTGTCTCATTGATATTTGTACTTCAATAAAATAAAAATTAAAAAAATAAAATAAAATATAAAGAAAGGATGGCGGGGGAGATGGCTCAGTAGAATAAGCACTTCCCTGACCAGCACAAGGGTCTGAGTTCAATCCCCAGTTCCACCAAAAAAAAAAAGTAATTAATCTGATATTTGAATATACATATTTATCAACATAAGTGTTGAGGTTCATATAAAGTTTTTGTGATTAGCATTCATTTTATTAAACCATAACCTCCATAAGTGAAAGGTTTTGAAAATCTAATTCTGGTCATGGTGGGAAAGGGGGCCAACTCTCTACTTCAAGCAGCCAAAAGTCCTGAGCAAAAGATTTTTTAAAATATGATTGATTCCCTGAAAAACAATAAAAGATACTGTATAAAACACATAGCAGGAACTATGACAATCCAATGTGGCGAGGTCACCTGGGATGCTGGCTTTTCAATGACACTGACGCTGTGGCAGAAAGGGCTGAGAGCCTGAGAGGGGGCAGAGCTCTGGACACAGCAGTGGGGGGAAAGGGTTCCTCAGGGAGCCCACCTTCTGTGCACTGCAACACTCGAGGCCACGCGTAGGAATAAACGTGAACTGGAAGCACACTCTCCTTCCACAGAACAGCAGCCCCAATCTAGGTCTTACAAGCTCGAGAATTGCACAGAGGTGACCTTGGAGAGCACCTGGCTCAAGTGCTGGGATGGCTGGGTCTCTGCGGAGTTTGTGCAGAGCCAACCCCTCATTCCAGGAGACAGCACCTGTCCAGGCACCGAGTGGTTTCCTCATGCCATGCTGCAAACCAAACCTGGTTCAGAAATCAACAGTATCGTGTGTGTGTGTGTGTGTGTGTGTGTGTGTGTGTGTGTGTGTGCAGATGTGAATGGGAACTGGCAGAAACTGAAGCCAGGAAAAGCAGGTCTTTATGTTTGTAGATTAAAACCTTATCCTACGCAGACTTTCAAATGAGTACCCTTGCTCTATATAAATATAAGAAACAGGCTAGGGACTTTAGAAAAGAAATGGAAATGATAAAACACAACCTGGGAAATCTAGAGAAACAGTGGAATAAAATAGCCCAAATTAGGCATTCTGTGGATCCGGGTGCCAGCAGGCTAGACATAGCTGAGGAAAGAATCAGCGAACTGAGGACCAGCAAGGAGAATACACACAAAGCAGGCACCAGGAGGCAAGAGACCAGAGAGCACCAAAGCAGTAGAAGGCCCTGCTCTGCATGCGCCTGAAGCTCAAGGGAAAAATCCGAAGACAGAGCAGAGCAATATTTGAAAAGACAACATCAGAGAGCTTACAACACAGAATTAAACTAGAGGTAAATTTAAAAATTTACTACAATATCTCCAAACATCTAGAAATTCAGAAATATATCTGAGCATATAAATAATCCATGCCCAATATAAAATCACAATAAAATTAAGAAAAATTTAACAGTGGCACGTTTATGTGACGCTATGAACATGGATTCCTATGTGGCTGTGGGGAGGTGTCTTTAGCCCTTTAGGGAAGATGCTTAGACTGGGAATAGCTGGTTTTTAAATTGTATGTATGATAACTGACTTTATAAGGTAGCATAAGAGAAGTGAATCTGATGCTGGCAAAATAAAAGTATGTGGAGGAAAGAAAATGAATTAAGATGTGTGAAGTGCATGTAATCATGCCCTGAAAATGTACTAATAAAAGAACTTTTTAATTTTTAAAAATAAAATTTAGATGGCAGTGCCACTACACTGTCTCAAAAGCACTGTGAAAGGACGTTATGAAGCACACATGCTAATATGTGGTATATTACAACATACAGACAAATGGGCAAAGGTAGGAAAACCTAGCTTTCCACAACATCAAATATAGAAAACCTGAGCAGTCCTAGGAGTGTAAGAGAAACAGAACCTTCACCCGCAGTGTTCTGCAGCAGGAGTGTGACCCTGGCGTGCACTGGAAAGAGAGGATGACCCAGTGCCGCACACGACAGAGCCTCTGCCAGCTCCAGCTCTGACCGAGACGCCAACGGGGCTCATATGAGCTTCAGTCGCCCTGCGTGAGCTCCAGGCCCCACAGATGCCAAGTCCTTGGCCACCCAGACTCATAGCAAATGACAGCTCTTTGGGGGCGGGGGGTGGCTGTGCACTCCTCCCATGTCCTCCTGGTGTCCCCAGATTGCCCCCAACATCCAGTACAAGGAGATTATGATGTGAACAGTTGTTACACTGTGTTTTAGGGAACAATGACAAGAAAAACAATGCATGTTTGGGCCGGCGAGATAGCTCAGTGGTCTAAAGCGCCTGCTTAGACAAGCTTAGGCAAATGCAGGCGATCATGGTTCAATCCCCAGCACCACATGCATACCAGCTCTGCCCTGAGGGCAGGCTGAGCAGACCAAAAGGAAGAAAGAAAAATAGTGTGTGTTCATTTTAAACAGGCAGATCACCATGAGTCTGGACTAGTAGTGAGACCCTGAACACCCTGGAGGCCCTTCCACAAAAAAAAAAAAAAAAAAGAATGCAGATTTTAGCATTCCAAAGCCAATGTACTGCACACCATTAACAGAGAAAGCGGTAAAGTTAAGATGGCCATATGAAGGAATGCCAAATGGCTTTTGATAGAATTCAATATCCATTAATAAGAACTGCACACATTAAAGGTAGAAATGCCTTTATATTTTAAAGAGCATTTTTAAGAAATCGCACTTAACATGAAATATTGAATTTTTTATGCTGAGATAGATCAATGAAAAAATAAGGTTATATGCTATCATCATTTAATTTTACATCACATTAGAATTCCAAATAGTATTGTATGCTGAGAAGAAACGTTATTACAGTTATAAAAGTGTCACTACTTACATGCAATCTATCTATAGATAAATAATCATAACTGATAAGTCTAACAAATTGTTGCATTTTGTTATTTCAATATTAACAGAATAAACTACTAAAATAATCTTTTCAATCACATCAAATATACTAAATGCTTAGGTAATAAGTATAACAAGGAATTAGAAGGCTTCTGTACTAAAAAGCTGATGATATTTCTGGGACAAATTAAAGAAAGCCTAACCTGTGGAGGGAAACACTGCACACCTGGATTGGAATGTGCCAGCTCTCCCTGAATCTAACCACAGGTCAGTGGATTCAAGCACTTAGCTGACTTCTTTGTTCATATGCTGATCTTGGAAATTTAAATTGTAAATGTCAACAGTAGGTAGTAGGTGAGTGGATATGGTCAAAGTACATCATACATAGAAACTCAACCTTTTGTAAAATTAGTAGGTACCAATGATAAAAGAAAAAATAGTCATAAATGTTGGGGAAGCAGAAACACTCTTGAAGAAAAGGCACAACATAATAATGGCTTCATACGCTAAAATTTGAGTGATGTCATAAGGTTCAGTTAATTTACAGAGGGGCATTGGTCAGCAGTAAGCACTCACATCCATACTGGCTTGGGCAAGAGGCTCACATGCTTCTTGCTGAGTTATAATGGAACAACTCTACCACAGTGGGGGTAAGAAGAGAAGAGGAGTCAATTTTACATACCTTTCCCCCTAAATGACAGAAAAATTCCACCAGATTTAGTGCACCTATGTCCAGTCCTAATCTATGCCCTGAATAGGGTGCAGCCAGTTGGTGTTTTGCTGCTTGCTATGTCACAGAGGGTGAATATTGCTAAGCAAGCTTCCTTCCCCAGAGAGCCGTGCACCTGTGGCACTCACCTGCCCCCCACTGAACTCTAATCAGTAAAGGTAACACATTGCCAGGACATAAAAGGCAGCAGAGTAGTGTGGGTTGGCTGGTTCTCAAGAGAAACAAGCACATCAGAGTCCTGCCATTGCAGGATACGGGAGCCCAGAGGACAGCTAAACATGGATTCACACAGACTACAGGTGTGCAGCACCTGACTTCTGCTGGTTCATCTCATCTTGTGTTCCACAGAGAAGAATGCCACTGCACCACCTTGCACTTACCTAACCTCCTCACACTCCATTTCCACCTACCACACTAATATGACTGACATCACACATTTGTAAAATAAAAGATGGTCCAAAGAGCAAAATCTAGTGTAATTGCAAGTAAAAAAGAAAATTAGAATTGATTTCGCAAGGCTGTTTTAATAATTCTTTTTTGGACATGTAGGAAAATAATGTTACTGTAAAGACCGGTACAGAGTCCACAGCAAAGCTCAGTCATTAATGACAGTGCTTGCTCACCGAGGACAGAATCCCAGCATCAGACTCCTGCAAGAACCCAGTTCCGGAAGTAGTGAAGGAGTCCGAACCGGAAGCCCCAGGGGGAGGAGGCCTGGACTGCAGCCCGCCTCCTCCATCCAGTCATTGCAGGATGGAGCTGGAGAATGTGCAGCCAGATCTTCTAACTCTTCAAGGAATCTGAACCCCGGCAGCCTTGCCTAAACATTCTCAGTGTTTGCCAAAGCGAACAATGAAAGCAGTGAGTGAGCCCGTTGAGCTCAGAGTTGCTGTAAGTGACCTCTGTGACAAGTTCACAGCATCAGGAAAGTCTTGATCTGCAGTCTCACTAGTGAGCTACTAACAGAGATGCAACGAAGTTCTGGAAACTCTGCTATTTTTCATCACTGACTCCGGAACATGATTCAGTTTCAGCTTGCCCTTTTGGTTAACATTGACAAAAAGGAACAGACAAAAATTCACAAAAGCATCCTTAGGGGGAGCTAGGGGTCATCCGAGGTCAACTTGGATATCGATCTCGATGCCCAACAAGCTTCTGGTGCAAAACTCAGCATTCAAAGCCCTTTAGCAAAGGCCATAATTAGCATCCTGCAGCGCAATGCACAGCCAAAAGAAAGAGAAAGCGTGACCAGTACCTTTCTCCCACGTAAATGTCACTCAACGTATAGAAGGGTACATCGCGTTGCTTCAGGTCCCTCCATGGTCTGAAATGTCAACATACAGTGTGTAGATCATTTCTTGTTGATCTTCTAGAACTAATTTTTAAAATGAAACCAACGATTCATTTTAAAAACTCCCTTTCTTCCCATATGGCCAGATCCTGATCCAGCTCTGTGTCTGGCAGTCTGGCAGGAGATGTCCCCCGGGGAGCCCATGTGTCTCAGCTCGCATGACCTGGGCGTTCTCTCCAGCCTCTGCGGCTGATAGGCCATGACTGAGTCTCGATGGGTCTCCTGTTACTCACACAGCACGGCCTTTCTTTGACCCTCAGAGAATGACACTCATTATTCAGCGCAGTGGACACGCAGTGAACTTTGCCTCAGTCTGTAGGTGACTCCAGCGTTGTCTTGGAAGCCACATGACTCCAGCGTCGCCACTTAACCTCTCTCAGTGAGTCACCCAGGGCCTACCAGTGCTTCCGCTAAGGCCAAAATCCCTGAGCCTATGATGGACCTATGCTCTCCATCACCCAGTGACATCAGAGCACCCTCACATGCTTGCCTGGTGCTGGTATGCACAGCCCTGCTGCACTGCCAGCCCCTTCCCAAGTGGAGAGCATGCAATGCATACAGTACTTATGTGTGCCACAGAATGCTTAAGAATGCCAGCAGACACCATATAGTAAATATATATGTATTTACTATACCTACATTTTATTTTTGTTTTAGACTATGCTCGTATACTCTTTCTACTTATAAAAATAGCTAACTATAAGGCAGGATGATATGTCTGCAGCTATGTGCATGTTAGGTCCCTGCCTCTCCTGATGGTGTCAAGAGTCCTACAAGGGGGTGATCTATGGCACCCCTATTTAGTTGAGCAGGCCCAGTGATATCCATACAGTGACAACATGGTCTCACAACACATCTCAAAAGGTGTCCTTGTTGGAAAGTGACTTGCAACCTGTAGTTCAGTTTGGCTCCGACAGCCAGCCTGCATTTCATGTCTTTATAGGTAAGATTCCTCCAACACCCTCAAGTTTGGTCGACCCTTGGGAATCTCTCTCTCCTAAGGTCACACTACCTCACACTGCATCACCAAGTGAGGCACTGAACATTTTCTAATTCTTTTTTTACATCTTTCCTGTCTAGAAGGACAGTTCCAAAGGAAGAAATTTCAAAAGGTGCTTTGTACCTCACTGCAAATGAAGATTGGCATGATATGAAATATTGAAAATTGTAACTGTAGCAAAGAAAGTGCAATGGATGAAGAAACGCCTCCCTTCACAGAAGCTCAGTGTACATTGAGCTCAGTTATCCAGTGCGAATCACTCACGCTCTGTCTCAGTTATTTTTCTTTTATTGCTGGGACAAATGCCCAACACTCGAGATAAAGGAAGGAAAGGTTGTTTAGTTCACAGTTTGTGGAGGCTTTCTTTCATTCTCAGCCAGCTCCCAGGCAGAGTGGCACATGGCAGTGGGCAGCTGTTCCTGGCAACAGAAACCAGCGAAGAGCAGAAGAGGAGCAGCAGCTGTTGCATCCCTCAGGCCTCTGTCTATCTTTTATGCCAACTGTGAAGACCAAAGCTCCTCTGAGAAATTGGCAGTGACTGCTGTGAAGATCTGAGCTCCTCTGAAGTGCTGCGGCTGTGTTGATCAAGTGCTCCAGAGAAGCGGTGTGTGTAGAAACCTTCCACAACCCTTTCTTACGCTTTCTGTGCAGAGTCACTCCAGAGCAGGCCTTCCCCACCCTAGGGCAGTGCTGCCCTGCCCAGGGCATGGCACCACCAAGCAGATGCAGCCGAGCTTCCAGCGTCTCAAGTTGACCAGTGTCACCCACCATGCTCTCATGACATGAAGCATAGCAATTACAGACACTCCACACAAATCTACACATTACTTGTAACATGTGCAGGGAGCTTTGGAAAATAGTGTAGAAATGCATGGGAGAGAGATTCAGAGTCCAAAGAAAACAGAGTATTAGGCAAAGCAACAAAAATGTGCACATAAAAAATAATAAAAGAGTAAAACATGCACTTCTTTTCAGGAAAAATAACCCTATAGGTGTGAGAAAGGCAGGGTCCTATAAGATGCAGGACATGCAAAGTTGGCAGGAGGGAGAGAAAGACACACAAAGACACAGAGAGAGGGAAGACTAGGAAAAAGGAACAAAAGGAGCAGGAGGAGGAGGAGC